>JBAMYA010042877.1:0-13940 GCA_037176975.1 Arrhamphus sclerolepis
CTTAACTAAGCCTGGCTGTTAGCCTGGTCTGGAGCAGGCTAGCTGCACAGAATATGTCACCATGGTAACTTATGTGCCACTGCTTTTGTGAAACCGAACCAAGGCTTAATTCAGCCAGGATATCCGGGAAATCCCGGCTTAATCCGTTATCCTGCTTTTGTGAAACAGCCCTCTGGTCTCCTCCAGAAACGATAAGTTCAGTGAAGGATGAGATGTGATGATGTCATGACGTGGCTCTGAAGTGGTTCAGTGTGTGTGCAAAACCAAACCAGTAGGCTCCATAGTGGAACTGGCTCTGAACTGGCTCTAGCACCAGCCCAGAACCAGTTTCAAGTTGGTTGAAAAGGGGGCACCTGTGCACCCAGAAGCAGAACCGAACATAGAGAAGCAGCATACGTACATTTGTGCCGTACAAATAAACCTTGTCTGCGTTGTTGCTGCTGCTGTTAGAGCGCTCAGCAGGACCTTTAACTCCCAGATCTGTACGTTGCTGCTCGTAAAGACGGTGTGAAAAAATGAATGGCACAAAATAGCTTTTGTTCTCTGTCGGGTATCGATAACTGATTCAACCACTGGGAAACACGTCCTTAACAGGGACATTTTTCCAGATAAATATTTATACAACCATTGAGGTAAAAGTACTCAGTTCTCTCCAAAATGTAGACAAAACAAATTTTCAGAAACGGCTGTGAAAAACAGACAAACCTGGTTCTTCCACAGAGACCTGGGGGCCTTCACCACGGAGCCGCCAGCATAACTCTTTGGTGTGTATGAGATTTATTTTTCCAGAAAGAAAACTGCAAATATTTATCAAATATTTGACCATTTTCAATTTGTCCCTTCATCATATTACAAGAGGATTAAGTGGGGAAGTTATGTGCTTCAGTTTCCAGCCCAATCCCTACATACCATCCTGGAATATCTCCACAGGGTCACCGTGCACGCGCACACACACACATGCCGCTGTCACAAGAGCCTTACCACAGAGTTAGCAACCAATCACAGGAAAGATTTAGAATAAAATGTTACTTAATGAGCTGCTGTTAAATCCTTGTGGTGTTATGTTCAGATGGTCAGAGCTGTTCAGGCTAAAATCTCAGCATTGCAACATGTTTGGATGTTAGTTCATGTTAATTCTCCTCTGTCACACCTGCATGTCCTCTGTCAGACCATCCAGAAATGCGATTTTAGTCCGCTGCATCCTCCTTCCAACGTGTCTCTATGCAGCATTGAGATCAACCCTGCGTGTTTCTGCATCCGTTGTCCACTTCAACGATCTGCAGATTATCAAAAACACATTGGTCTCTAGCGAGAAAGCAGATGAGCTGAAGTCAAACACGGATGTTTGTGCTGAGGAGAGGTTTCGCAGGAGAACTGCCTGCCAATCACTTCGTAGTCTGGTTGCAGGGCCATGCAAGAACGGAGCGGGAAAACAAACCCGCCGAACTTTGTCTGTCCAGCGGCGTTAACTCTTCCTGAATGAAGCGATCTTTGCAGGCCACTGACTCATGTCTCATTTCCTCACAAAACTTTCTAAATGACTAGCTTATTCTACCTTACAATGTTTTCATTATTAATCTGGTTCTTCCTGCGATATGAACAGTCAGTGTCTGACTGTTCAGTGTCTCTTAAATCAGCTCCTGGATCCAGAAACTCTAGTTGTCTTTCCATGTAATGCGACTTTGGTCTCGCTAGCCTGGGTCGAAGGCCTTCAGAGACCCTTCAACCTGTTCATGGGCATCACGTTAACCTGTGCCGTGAGGCAGGTTTAGGTACAGAACGAGGTTTTTAGAACAGAATGAGAGGTTCAGTTTCTAAGTTTATATATTTGACACTGCTTGTCCTTTTTAAATGTATAATTCTAATAATTTACCGATACTGTGCCGTGACCTTGAAACCTTCAGATAAACTCGTAATCTCACACGAATCCAGCCACACGGGTTTCCCTTGAAATGCTCGGACTTCACCCTGAGGATGGCGCAAAGCCCAGGGTTGCCAGATCTGACTGACAGTTTCCAGCCCAAATATGATGTAAAATCAGCCCAACTCAATCACAGCTCAAGTTAAAACCGTAAAACCATTAATTCTCATATTTGAGAGCACGTCATGAGCACATGAAGCTTTGCAACAGCACCAAAAGGAACAATATCAGGCTAAAAATCAGAAAGAAAGCTGTGAAATGCAGGCCAAGTTTGATCAAACTTTGCCATGAAACCCAGCTTATGTTCTGAGGTCACATGTGAGCTAGACGTCCTGCAGTGTTGCAGTGGTGAGGCACGAACAGTGAAAATGCTGACGTCAGTTCAATGTTTAAAACGGCATACATTAACTTTTAATCCATTCCTTGCTGTTTTGACAGTTCAGGGAATAAACACAGACTCTACAGGCAAAGTGCACTTTGAGTGAGCAGATCGTTAACGCATCTACGCTTTCACACAGTCCAACACAAACTTAAAGATGCCAATGAAACATGACTGCAGTTTCACAACAAGAACACGTTCAGATGGTTCAGTTACATTCGCTGGGAACCAGAATTATTGTTGCTGAAACGTACCCTTTGGAGGTCGTCAACCCACATAAATTTAATTGTTTCAGAAGGAGGCTGATGTGATGATTTAATCTCTGAATCATCATCTGGATCGTGTTGGAATCATAATTATTGACGCTTTAAATAACAAGATATGAAAGGGCGTCGCAGCAGCCTCGATATGAGCGACTTAAGTCTATTGCATAATATTGTGAATTATTTAAGAGACCATGAAACAGTCAGCAACAACATGAATATAACATACAACACCCGAGGCTGAAGAACGACACATGATGTGAGCGTTTGTTGGTGTCCCACTGCGGCATGATCCTGCTGAGGAAATAACGCCATCCAAATGAGTATTTTTAATGTTTGTAATGTAGAGGCAGCACCCTGCATGAATATTAACAGCATAGTGTACACAGCTGTGGTTATCTATGAGGCCAACCTTCAGGCGTGTTTCAAGAACTTTTAGGCCCAGATGTCCTAAAAACCTTTAGTTTTTAAATTCTGATTTGGTCCCAAGGAACAAATTAACCGTTTCTAGGTTTTCCTCTAGTACAACTGTGTTATTTTCCTCCTGGATACGCTGCTTAAACAGCATATTAACCTTGTCAAGCAACCTTTTATGATATTTATATATATGATCTCAAAGCGACGCTGAAAAGTGAATCCATGAGTTTGTCACTTCTAGACCAGATTAGTGGGAAATGAGCAGGATGCCCCAGTATTTCTGTGAACAGCTGATCTAAAACAGCAGGAGAAGAGATCATGTCTCTCCCTGTAAACCTCAGAAACAAATTCTAAATTCTGTTATTCACATATAATAACCTTAATGACCAGGGTCCCCCCATATTAGCCAGGTCCTGCTCAAGGTTTCTTCCCTCTTAAAGGGGAGTTTTTAACTTGCCTGTCAGGTTTGGAAGCAGCAGGTGGACACAAGTGCAGACGTGACTCGAATAAAGAGATCACGATGCACCGAGACAACTGCACCAGTAAGCCAGTGGGACAGGTGACATGGACATAAGACTATACGATGGGGCTGGATATGTGCAGGGTCTAAGTAGGCACCACCATGAGGGTGATGACGAGGGCACAACTGCAGTCCATGATGAAGGGAACTGAGGAATGCTGGGATTTGTAGTGTCAGGACCGGTGGGCAGAAGGCTGGAGATGCTAACCATGCTAGCGGAGAAGCCGTTCTTCCTTTACTTAATATTTAATAATATTTTCTCTGGGGTCAAAGCACCTTGAGGGATTTTGTATCATAACAGATGCTGTATCAGCGACGTTGCTGTATGAGACTGACCAGTCAGAGCAGATGCCCCCCCTCTTTGAAGGCGGGGCCTAATTCAGAAACCAGCTTTGTGCAAACTCTGAGTTTCCTGAACCTGAAACAAGAGAAACTCTGGGTTTTTCCATTTCAGATATGGAGCTAACTTAAAGCTGACAAAGAGAGGTAACGTGAGCTCATTCTGTTGGCTTAGTAACTTCCTCAAAAGCAGGTTTTGCTCCACAAACGCTGTAAGGCTTCCTTCATAAAACTGAGGCTTTGTAATTAACTAATCTGGATAAATCACATTTTTATCACTGAGCAATATTTGACACAATAAGCAAAGTTTTTAAAAAATAATCTTTGGTTCTTGACTCAATCAATAAATTGACTTTTTTTTCCATCTGTCTATTACATTCACCGATTAGTGCGAATTCAAAGTGCAACTGCCGCTATTATATTCAACATTTTAAGACCTTTTGTACACTCAAGCACTTTCAATGTCTTGAAAACATAACTTTAAGTCAATTCCAAGGAATCCTGACCACTAAAAATGGTAAACAGGCTCTAAACGCAGTGTCATCGCGTCATTGGCAGGTTGTTGCTAATGTGCTAATGCAGGAGAACAGGAGGCAAGGGTATTCAAACAAAGTCCTTTTTTAGCAAAAAAAAACCCAAAAAACACTGCACAAAGCAGGACATTGGTTAAGAAAAAAAACATCTAAATACTAATGAGTGAATAAGAGACGAGAAGCAAGTGAAACTGAGAATTATAACAAGCACAGCAGAACAGAGGGACCAGCGGGGCAGGAGAGCAAACATGAGGAACAACGCTTTTAGTCAAAGAAGCTAAAGCCAACCAAACAGCAAGCACACAACAGGACAAACAACACTAACTTTCCAAAACCATGATAATTTATACCTGAGCTGACAAACTCCATTTCATCCCAGGTCGCATCATCGCCATGGTTACCACCAAAGGCCCAGTTATGCCTCACTTTCTCAGCCAGTCGTGTCGTCAGATTTCCAACTAGCTCCTGGAATCGCCCTGTCAACATCCTGCCTCGTCAGGACAAAACCTACTCGTATGTGTTCTCTGCTTTTAAAAATGCACCTTCAGAAGGACACCTGTGAAGCTGATGACTTTTCAGCTACAGTAAAGCTGCTTTTCTTGCAGAACGCAGGCCGCTTTTTCTTTTCTCATTTCTCTTAGCAGCTAAGGTCACCTTACTCAGCTCCTCATACGTAGTAGTAGATAGCTTAAACCGAGATACTGATGTCAGGTAGGTAGATACCATCATGAAACAGGTAACAAAATCATCGTGCATTGTGGGACATGTACTTGTGGTATTAGTGTGCCACTCAAACTATTATTAGAATTGTCTTTGCAGTTTGTAGAGATGTTTTTGCTTCCCAAGATATAAAATTAAGCCCAATTAAAGTAATAATTTAAATGATCAAACCTTTTCAGACTGATATCAGCTATCTGTGAAAGGTTCAGCTCAGCTGAGGTGTTAATCTGCAGGAAGCTAATCAGGAAGTGCCGGGACGTGTCAGGATGTCAGTGCATGAGAAGCAGCGAGGATGAAGATCGGTAGCAGCAAGTGCTGCGTGCGTGCTCGCACCCTTTTTACAATTTCATAGTCGACTACATCTATGTTGCATCTGACAGCCACGCGAATGTGAACACACTCTCTGTGCATCACGCAAACAAGAGTGTGTGAATCTCTGTGTTAATTATTCTACCTGAGTGAGACTGGCAGCGATTAAGCAGTGCAGTGAATGCGCACGTACCACCCCCGTACATACGCTAGTGCGCATGACAGGTACACGCAGCTACACAGGATTAACTCTGGCGGTTCGGCACGCACGCTGTGCTGCGTCACGTTTATGGGAGGCGAATCATGGAGTAAGGAGGAGGAGGGGGATGAATTTGGGAGGAGGGTCGCTAATGACCAAGGTTTCCCTTCCAGAGCGGTTAGGGGGAGGGGTGGAGGGTTAAACCCTGAAGTGGAGAGACAAAAGGGGGGCAGGGTTCATGAAAGGATGTCCTACTGCGATCAAGTAGTGCTGCTTTACATCAGTGTGCAAACACATGACCTGGAGGGACGAGTTGATGGATCCAAATAACAGATCCACACCTTCAACCAGAGTTTGACAGACGTCAACGCGGCATTTGACACGACACGGCACGAGGCTGGTTGAGGAGCAGCAGGAGGATGTTTACAGCTGAGAGGCGGCGATGTGTGCTTGTAGAGTAGAGGACTTTTTGTGTCCTCATTCTCGTTGCACTGCAGGGACACGAAGAGACACTTCTGAGGTCCTCATGAAATGTCTGAGACTAATCTGAACGGCTCCCTGAAGGAGACATTTCTATCAGAGTTTTTTTAATTTACACGTAGAAGGTTTGGTGGTGAAGCTACCGCCATGACAGTAGAACATTCACGTTCATTTTCCACCCGTTCAACGCCACGTGTGGACGCAGCTAGAAAACTCCTGGCTGTGGACAGAGAGCAGACGTGTCCCCATCATTTCTCTTTATTTTGTGTCGTGTTTCCTCTCGGTTCTCTTGCTTTCATTCCTGTTTTCCTTGTGTCCTTTTCTGCTGCTGTTAACTTTACTTCCTGTTTGATGGTTGATATGAAATGCATTCTGGGACACTTTACCCACTCTAGTCTCCATAATGTCGGTTCCACACAGTAAGATTTTTACAGTCTTGTAAAAGTAACGCAAGCCACATTGCACAATGTGAAATCAGTAGATAATTATTTCATTTAATTAATTAATCGGACTGCGATGGACTGGCCACCTGTCCAGGTGGACCCCTGCCTTTCACCCGAAATGAGCTGGGATAGACTCCAGCAGACCCCCGTGACCCCGCACAGGAAATAGCGGGTATAGATGATGGATGGATGGATGGATAATTAATCAGAGTATCAACACAGCGTCATCACGTCACTGGTGTCATTGCATCATTGTGTCATCAGCAGGTTGCTGCTAATGTGCTAATGCACCAATGATTATCATCTGTGCTGTGTAGATGCATTGATGTTTACGTTCTTTCATGGTGCGTTCCTATTGGCTGGTTAGCTGGCAGGGATCATAGAGGCAGCGACAGGCCGTCACACTCTGAGATGATTCCTCCAGATTCCTGACACTGCTGACATCTGTCGCAGTCCATCTTTGGCTGCAAGTTGGTTCTATCGTTGCTCCTGTCTCACTGGAAGATCTAATACCACCATTTTTGAGCAACGATGGACCATTTTTACCACAATTGCCTATCTTTCATGTGAGACGGCCGAAATCGTACAGTGTGACTTGGGCATGAGTCTACAATGGATGAATCCTCAATAAAAAAGGTGGTCATATTTGCATCGTACTTTTCCAGATGTGGACTTTAGAACTGGAACAGAACTTTGGCTGAGACTGAGACAAGTACACATATTTAGAACCAGTCTTTGAGCCCGTCTTTGCCCTGTGCCCAGTGATGGTGACTTTATACCAGCCTGTCATGATGAGGAGAAAGATCTTTGTTCCAACCATCACAAGCTGCAGTCAGTGACTCGACAAGGCTGATCCAAGTTCACCCTGTACAGGTGAACTGATGTGGTTTGAGCATCTGGTCAGGATTCCTGCCAGGTGCTTTTTACAGGACTTCAGATGTGGAAGGAGGCCTGGGGGCAAAGCCAGGACACACCAGAGAGATTATGTCTCTGGGTTGACCACTACCAGTACAGTAGAGCTGGGGGGGGTCCGAGGATCTCTGCTGAGACTGTTAGCCCTGCAGTCTCCAGTCAGAGTTACAAATATTATCAGTTCACGTTGAACATGTAGTTGAATGTAGAAGCTAAATTCAGTCATCGCTGTGTTTGAATAGTTTCTTTGGTGGAAATGAGCAAAACATCAACAGTGACCCCCAACAACAGTCACATGACGGTAGGTATAACATGCACAGCCCATCTGCACAAATGTAGAAACCTCTCTGTGAAAACAGGAGCAGAACCGGAGCAAGTTGTGTTCAGTGTAGAGGGATACGAAGTGGAAAGAGGACAGTGAAGCTGCCTGCAGGCTGTGGCTCCTCCATGACACCAAGGAGAGTCTTTGTTGGCACAGTTGTGTCATCCAAGATCTTGTCACATATGCAGCAATTTCCTTCAAGGACCCATCTTCAATATGGAGATTCTTTCACGGCTCATCTGACGGCAGGAAGCAAGGCAAAACAGTGGTCATGTTGTCACACACGAGGATGTAGGTCATGCTTTTAGGCACGAGGCAGTTTTCATTACATTCTGCACGAGAAAAACCCTCTAACAAGTTGTTAATTAAATTTCTTTTTATGTAACCACTCAAGAAGAAAATTGGAAAAGCTAAGTTTACTTTCAAGAGGTGATGAAAGAGAAGATCAGGAGGAGATGATGTGTGACACAAAGATTCGAGAAACACGAAGCAGCCCGAAGGTTTTTAACGTCATGACAACCCAAGCAGCATATTGGGTTTGGCCTCTGTGGTAACAGCATCACAGTCATGACCAACTGGAAATAACAGTTCCAGAAGGAAGGTTTTTAAGCACTTGGAGACTGGAAGATGTAAAGGAGAAAATGTCTCTGAACTGGGATGATAACCTGGAAAAGTCATGACATGAGGAACAATAAGCAGCTTCCATTTTGCTTTTGAAAATATACGTTTTGTTTGATCGATTTTAAAAACAAGTTTTAAATTGCACAAATACATTCTGTTGAGGCTGACAGAGTGCCTGTAGAGTGCCTGACCCAAATACTATTTAATGGGCTCCAGTAAATACTCATAAGCTTTGTGAGGGGTTTATTTTTTATTGTAATACTACATCTTATGTTATAGTTATGACGTTCTTACAATTTTCTTGCACTTGAACTGTTTGCAAAAGCAAAGCAATAATTTCTAACAAACATATCCTGATATCAGAATATTTAGGGTACAGCCAGGTCCAGGTAGGTGTAGAAAGCAGAACATCACACATGAATTCCATCCTGGGGATCAATTAAACCTTAATTTAGCTCAATTACAATAACTGAATTTGGTGTTTAACACATTTGAATTGAGTATAAACTGAATAGAAGTGACCCCAGGATTGATCCCTGTGGAGCACCTTTGGTTTCACACACTTCACACATGACAATCATCACTGATGATCAAAACTGATCAGTTTAAAGGGCTCAAAGCATTCAAGCGTGTAATAATACAACCATAGCACAATAAACTTACACTTAAGGCCATTATATTTATGTTTTTCCTTTCTAAAGCATGATTGACAAGCTTATCAGATATTAATAGTTTTTGTTGTTGCTTTTTTTTTAACTGTTTAGTCACAAGAGTCCAAAGCTTGTTGAGAAGCCTGCAGTTGTTGGGGAACAAAAGCAGTTTTCCACACACAGAAAATCGAATTTGTTAGTGACGAGTCAATAAAAGATGTATCCATGGCGTTGCTAAAGAATAAAATAAAATAAAATCTGCTGTTACTTGTAAAAGTAAAGCTCCAGCTCAGCGGCTTTTTCATGATTGAGAGATTTCTGCATCTCTGAGGCTGCGACTGGATTAAAACAATTATGATCTAAACAGCCCTGAGGAGCAAAATTCAGGATAAGAACAGACCCAAAAGCAATAAGAATGCTCATTAAAAAGAAAAACGCAGCATCTCACAGGTCTGTCAGTTATATTTTGCAAGTAGATGGTGCATTTTGCAACTGAAGGTGAGCGTTTCACGTTATTATAATGAATGAATAGCTTTACAGGTGAGAGAGGACTAGTATTTTCTATCTTGGTGTTTCCTATAATTTCCTCCAAGAACATGATCAGCTTTGACTTTTTTGACATCAACCGTGTAGCTGAACAGGCGTCTAAAAGGCAGCCTGGATACATGAGGGAGGAACCAGGAACTAAAGTGGCTTTCAACTCGACAATTTCAAAAAAGAGCATCGTCGTCAACAATACCAGAAAAAAACAAAAGATACTTCTATCGGAGTTGAAACACATTTCGAAAATTACTTTTAGCTATTCTTGTGTTGTTGCCATATAACTGGCTGGGGTTATCAGGCCCAGTTCTCAGTTGGTTCAGATCAGATCATGAAGGCAGAAGCTTTGCTGTTTCCATGGTAACCATAAATCTGAGCTTATTCCACTGACCTGTGGAGTCCCTCAGGGGTCAGTTCTTGGACCACTATTATTCCACCTCTACATGCTTCCTCCAGGTCAGATCAGACGTAACATTTATGCTGCTGATCACAGCGATGCAGATGACACTCAGATCTACTGGATCTTCCACCAAATGACTCTGGTCTACCAGACTTCCTCTGTGAACATCTGGATGGAATCCAGCTTCCTTCAGTTCAATCAGGATCAGACAGAAATAATTCTATCTGGTAACTAAAAAGACAGAATGAGAGGTGTCTCTCTGTCAAGCTGGAATCCAGAGGGATCAAGACTAAATCCAGGTCCAGAATCTTGGAGATTTTATTGACTCAGACCTGAACTTCAGCAGCCACATCAAGGCTGGAACTAAGACGGTTTTTAGCTCCTCAGACTGTTTTCCCTTTTAGCCTTTGTTTAGTCAGATTTATTGCTCTGTTCAATTAATAAATTGAAAAATATAATTAAAAAATAGAATCAATTTAAATGATTTAAGATTATTTGTTTTGATTAGTTGATTTGTATTTCATATTAAAGTCTTTGTAAAACACTTTGAGTTGTCTTTGTGTATGAAATGTTCTATACAAATGAACTAGCTTTGACTAAATGTTGAAGTACATAATAGAATTAAAATAATCACTCAAACCTTTATTTAACCAAGAAGAGCAAACTGAGAGTCGTCGCCAAGAGGCAGAACCCAAAACACAGTTCCAGGGTCAAACATACATAAATAAAAAAAAAGGAACGGAATCAAAAAGATTTATATCTTAAAACAATGTGAGAAAGGGAGACCAGTGCATCAATGAATCAGACAAAGCATCTACACATGGATGGGTTCACCAACAAGGAAACCAGAGCCCCAATGAAACCAAAGCATACGGAGCTGATAATTTAAAAGCCATTTTTCCAATTCGGTCCACACGTTTGGGACAGACAGTAAAAATGAGACTGAACCAGTACAATTTGTCTAGAAGAGTTTCCAGGAGAAAAAAAACTCTTCTGGCTAAAAAGAACAGAAACCACTGAACTTCTGGAACAATGAACTCCTGACTGATGGAACCAAAGTGGAGCTGTTTGACCTTAATTCCCAGAACTGCGTTTGGAGATGTTTCCAACCACATCATTTCAGCAGAAACACCTCATACCCACAATCAAGCACGGTGGTAGAGCTGTGATGATATGGGGACCTGAAGTCACTGGGTGAAACATGAACATGACAGAGTATTCTACAGACATAAGTGAGGCCATCTGTCTCGCAGCTAAAAGTAGATCAAAATGAAACAATTGGTTTGGAACATTCCAGTTAAAGTCCAGTTAACCTGATTACTGGTGCGGACTTTAACAACCTCCAGTTAGTTGTCAGTTTGCAGCAATATAATAGTGTCTAAGTTGGCGTTAAGTAAGTTCTCAGTAAGAAGAGACCCATTTTATGAAATAGAAAACTTGTTTGCCTCAGTAAATTGTGTGTTAACATTAGTCCTCGTCACCCAGTTCAATGCAAACAGCGTTCAGAAATAAAAGTCAACATTTGGAAGTCTTGAAGGCTCTGAAGCTGGAGGGAGCGTCTCTCAGTGGGAGTTTCTACTGAATAACAACAAGTTTGCATCGTCGCTGGATGCTGGTACCTGGATCCTTTACAGTCGGTTTAGATCTTAATTTTAAACCATTTTTGGATGTTTTAATATCATGTGGATCTGCAAACTACTATCATTGGGTTACACGTGTGATTTTAGATAATGGACAAAAAGTTTAATGTTATATTTACCTCATACTGAGACCCACTTTTATTACGTTTTTACATATTAAAACGTGGGTTGGCTGATGACTGCTTTCCTGCATACTGTTGATTTTTACCATCACATTCACATATTTATTCATGGAATACAAAAACAATAAATGTAATTCCCAGAGAAAGGAGAACACAGGTGTAGAGGGGAAAAATGTGGGCTGCAGCAACATATTTAAAATTTAACACAAAGTGATGAAAAAGCATGTTAAAGTCCATCTATACTGTAAATATTTTGTACTCCTACGAATGTTTTTCTGTTTAGATGCTGTTTGTCTTTCATTGGCTTGTATAAAAGGTTGAATCTTGTAGTCATGGCATTACCTTTAAATGTTCAAATGTAAAATGTTGTTAATGTTTAAATGTTTGCCTGGAAAATAAATCCTCAGAATTTCTTTGTGTAGAGTTGGTCTGTATTGATAGAAAATACAGATTCACGTGACAGAGAAACTCACAGTTGATATGTATGGAAATGCTCTTATTTACTTAGAACTTCATTACTTGATCATACTTCCTATTTATGTGAATACGGCGCCATTGAGGCTGAGATTGTAGCTTTGGAGCCCCCCAGTGGCTCCGGGGGCCCCTGCATCTGCACGTCTGTAGAAGAAACAAACGTTCTTTTTTATTACTTTAATGTTCTTTTTTATTACCTACATGTAATTTTATTACTTCAATGTTATTTTTACTATTTCTTTGCTCTTATTTATTACATGAATGTTCTTTTTTACTACTTAAATGTTCTTATTTATTACTTTAATGTTCTTTTTATAACTTTAATGTTCTTTTTTTATTACTTGAATGTTGTTTTTATTACTTTAATGTTTTGTTTTGTTTTTGGGATACAGTACCATTGAGGCCGAAATTGTAGCTTTGGAGCCCCCTAGTGGCTGTGGAAGCTTCTGCATCTGCACATCTGTATGTAGAGACGAAGACCTGAAGTGTTTTCTGGCACAAACTAGATAAAATGAGTCACCAGTCCGCAGGTTTGTGACTGAAATGGTGATTTTGATCAACCTGTTTCTGTCATGAAAAACAGAAGGACAAATTATGCAGTTCCCATCAACACTTCCAATTTTCCTGTCTGATGAAAATGGCCTCAGACTAAACTCCATCTAAATACTGCCAGTTTTAATATTTTCCTGTGTACTTTAAAGTGTAAGTACGTTTTTGATGTAAATAAATAAATACATAAATAAATAAATAAACAAACAAATTTTAAAAACACGTAACAGATGTGAAGGTGTTTCTCTGTAATTTGGCTGGTCCTGATATGCAAGAATACACGCATCTAATGCAAATATAATCCTTTTATTTTACTTTCTGCTCTTCACTGAAAGCTCTCTATTTAAAAAAAAACTGTTGCCATATTGAAAAATTTAGCAGAAAAATAGGCTACACTGAAATATTATTCCTTCAAACTAGATACCTGCATTCAACTGAATAAACACTTGAGATATTTCAATTAAATTTTATTATATGGTATCTATTACAACACAAGTTGTCCCTAGACGTTTTGCAGAAAACTAGATGACTGCAGCTTCAAATGGATTTTAACCCAGAATTCTCCATTTTCAGGTAACAATGAATAACATAAAGGAAAACTCTGCAAAACAATAAAAATATACAAATATCTGGTATAAAAATATATAAAAGTGTGGTGGTCGGAGGGTCAACTGCAGGTCACCCAGACCAGTGGGCATCTCACAGTGGGATCCAGGTGCAGGTAAACGGCAGGAAGTTCAGAAGATGGAAGCTGGACGTACGTCGTGCTGTACGTTCTTATGAATAATTATTTTCAAAGTTCACACAAGCTAATCTACAAGATTAGACTGAGAGAAGTTAGAAGTGCTGAGGACCTACATGGGCCTGGGACCTGGGCAGCATCATCACCATGGTTACCATTAAAGGGCCAGTTATTCAGTCAGCTGTGTGGTCAGATTTCACACCAGTTCCTGAACTTGGTTTAAAAAAAAAAAAACAGTAAAGAAATAAAAAATAAAACAGAATTTTAAAAAATGGCATAAAATTCGCAAAATTCATGACTTTTATCATAAAATTGACAACATCACATCTTCATAAATAACTGAATTTTTTTCATAAAATTTCACAAAAATCCATCCATCCATCCATCATCTATACCCGCTATTTCCTGTTCAGGGTCACGGGGGTCTGCTGGAGCCTATCCCAGC
>JBAMYA010042878.1:0-39286 GCA_037176975.1 Arrhamphus sclerolepis
GATAGATAGATAGATAGATAGATAGATAGATAGATAGATAGATAGATAGATAGATAGATAGAACTTTATTGATCCCCGAAGGGAAATTCAAAAATCTTTCATAAAGCTTACATATAGTTTTGCTGCAGGTGCCCTGAACAATCCCATCAGTCATGCTGTTATAGATCGTGACTGCTGGGGTACCTCCCATGATGCACTGGACTCTCTCCTCCCTCTGTTCTCTTCATTCTTTTTGTAAGCATAGGACGTAATTATTGTAATTAACATTGTTCTCTTTTGTTTAACATGGGCAGACATGTTGGGACTAATCTCTCACTGTTTGTTTCCTGTCACCTCGGACCCACAATTGGTCGAAGCAGATGGTCACCTTCCTGCAGGTTTAACTAGGTTTTTTCCCTTTTCACTGTCACCTTGTGCTTGTTCAGGATGGTGGACTGCACAGAAGTGAAAATTTCATAAAATTTGCTGGGTTCCTTTGCAAGGCTGTTTTCATGAAATGACATAATATCTGAAAACAATTGGATCATCTGAATGTCAATAATCTGAACATATAATTAATTAGACTGAATTAGAATATACTTGGACTGATGTGGATTGTCTTCAACTGAACTGTATTGAACTCATGTGCGTTTTATCGTGAATGAGCACTATATTGTCTTCACATGATGTCACAACTTCCAACTTAGAAGGCTTCGTTCAATTTGTAGGTCAAACAATTAATTTATGCATGTAGTTTGTGGGGTTTTTTTTCCCCCCAGAGTTTCCAAAGTGTGGTATACTCAAGAGTCAGAGTTGCCATCATTGGTAGGGCAGCATCGCAGGGAAACAGGAAACTATTTCAAATGAAAGAAGCAAATTATCAAAGAAGTTATTTCTCATCCAATGCCATAAATACCATTTGTTTTAACTTCCCAGATCAAACTGAACCAGAGTCCACAGGGAACTTCAACGTGGTATTTGACAGATTCAGATGTGTTTCAAAGCCTGAGAACCTTCAGGATGATGTGCAGGTCCAAGTCACTACCTTCCATTCCTGTACGACATGAATGGGGCACGAAGGAAACAGTCTTCTTCAGTCCGTTCCTTTCACTCAGCTTCATCTCTTTCTCTCTCCTGCTCACTTTTGGGTCCTCACTTGCACTGAGGATTTAATTACAAGTCTCAGTGATCGTTAATCATTGAGAACCCACAATCAATTAATGCGCAAGCCTCTTGGAGCCTCATCGAGGCTGCAGTGACCTCAGGTGTTGCTTCACGCCCAGGAGGGAATTGTAGGCCAGAATGGATTTCATTAGTAGGGAGTCAGATGGCGCTAACGACTGCTAATGGCCTCGCTCGCTCATTATCATGGTGATCACACCTCACCTTTCCCCGCCCCTCCTCCTCCCCTTGTAAAAACCTTGCATTTGAGCCAGCCGTAAAATTGTCCTCTGTTTAAGTGCTTCATACTTACCTGCTAATTACAACTGTTGTTTTTCCATGTGGAAAACATTTATCATGTGTAAACGAGATCATGGTTGATGTGCAAACACGGATACATGCAGTGTGTGTATACATTTTAATGAGTGTGGTGCAAGAAGTAGTGGGATGGGTTAGATGCTGAAAGTTATTGCAGAAAAGTTGTTTATTTGAGAAGGACGACTTTTATTGCTTCACCTGGAGGTTGGAGATTTGGAAGGTGCCATTTTCCATCAAGCTGATTCGACCATCATTTCCCAGGATCCTCTGGCCATCTTTCTCCCATTGGATGCTGGGAATTGGTTTGCCCATGACGTGGCAGTGTAACTGAGCAGTGGAACCAGGTGCTATTGTGTGATTGGCTGGACCCTGGCGGATGATGGGAGGGACCCGGTCCGAGGGTGCTGGAAGGACAGGAAGCAGTGGCATGACTTTCAAGCTGAAACTAAAAGTTTTTTTTTCTTCTTTTTCATATGAATAAAACATTATTATTTCATTTTTTTAAAACATTTCTGCTGGAGGGCATTGTTTGTCTAAAATCTTAGAAGCATAAACGAGCTAAACAATATTCCTGCAACTTCTGGGTTTATTATCTAACACTAACAAAATATAGCAGGATCAACCTTGGCTAAGTTTTTTTTTTTTTTTTAAGTTGATTTCAAAGCTTGCATGTTAATATTTGGCAAGACACAACCTAGTCTGACGTCAGGGAAGCACCTTGTATGTCATCCATCAGTGGTGTGCGGTAGATTGGACCCACACTGTAAAGTGCCATGGCGAATCCAGCCAAGACTAAATGATAGTACTGCATTTATTATAGTTGTAGACTATTTAATATGAATGCAGTTATTGCCAGCATTTTGAGAAAAGCAAGTATTGACCTTGTTGAGATTTAATGCTTCACCAGTAAAAGGAAAATATGAAGCATTTCTGCTCTAATAGTCACCAAGGAACCTCAACACTCGACTGAAGCTTCACATTTACTAAACAAAGTGGTGTCAGCATGAAAAGAAGAAGCGCATTGGCCAAAAGGTTGGACTATGTCTCTAGACTATATAGCCATATAATGCCTAATAGTGCATGGTTTAAATGTCTAATGTGTTCAGCTGTTTTCAGGGCAACCAGGTTGCAAACCTGCAAACATAAACCTGGTTACAGGAGATTAGAGGAACTTGATTTCCTCAGGCAGACTTCTCTACTGGGCCTTTTCCATGGAAGAGGTTCCAGTGCTGGTTCAGAACCTGTGCCTAGTTTAGAATCAGGTCTTAATTTTTCAACTTCCAACAGTGAAGAATCCATCAGTTCAGATCCAAGGAAATGAATGCTACCGTGGCCCCAAACTCTGCTGGACTAGATGTAGGAATCAGAGCAGAGGGGTGGAATTATGGTGACCAACCACAACATTGTGACCTCCATTGTTAAGTAATGTCTTTGTAGAGAAGAAATTAACAAAAAGGAATGACAGATCCTTCACTAATATCAACTCGCGTTTATTACAACATTTATAAAGCTAAAGTGGTATTATACAGACATTGTTTTAGAGGGACATGTGTGTCCTTTGTCCACCATCAACCTGCAGTTGACCAAAGGGAGGTTCAAACTGATGACATAAATGACATAATGACAAGGTTCTACACAAATTCTAGCATATAGAGTATATGGAAAATAAACTAGTTCCTTAAACATTAAAATGTTGAGGAAGTCCTGAACCTGCTCTAGAACCAGCCCAGCACGAGAGCCTGTTTCAAGTTGGTTCAAAAGGGAGATCACTGGGGAAGTCAATAATATATCTCTGTACGCTGGAAAAAACCACAAAGTTATTTCAGACTGAACATGAACTTTTGCAGTTGATCCTCTTGTACTCGATTTCTTTCTTTGTCATTAGTATCAAGCTCTGCCATCAAACAGCAGGAGCATTTCAGTTATGATCTGTTGATATTCAGTTGTGTTCTCTACTTTTTACATGTAAAACACGGCGGATCATTCCTGAGGATCACTACTGTTCTGGGAAAAACACATTTGATCTTTGGGTCGCAGATCTTTTGGCGTGCTATGCTAAGAGGGGGAAATGTCACAGCACAAAATTAATTCTGAAAGGCTGTCTGGTCCAGCTCTCTGTGGGCCTGCCCCACTTTAACATGCAAATCAATGACTAAAATTGATTTCTTCCAGGCAAGATTATGTTGATAGAGTTACCTCCCATGGAAGCATTTTGCATGATGTCAATGCGATCAATGATTATGTTTTAAAAGTTGTGTTTCATGGTACCTTTGAGAAACTGCAAAGCTTTGAAATTGGCGCTCTTGATGTTAAATACAGGTAAATAATTTATGCAATTATATATGAATGTTGAAACAGCTGACCATTAGATCCATCTGCAGGTAAGCGGTGCTCACCCAGTTCACAGGCTGCAACTGGGCAAAAATAGAAACAACAGCCCACCTGGCATTTAACATTTGCCAACGGACATGAGCCATGATCTGAACTGTCCATTGCGAGAAATCTGACACCATCGGTTAACTGATGCTAAACGGAAATGTGAAAAGTCAGAGCAGGGGTGAAAATAGATGGAGCTGAACCAAATCCCTGTTTACTGACAGGGTTACAGGGAGGGGAACATATGTTGAAGGAGGGTTGTTTGAATCAAACTATCAGCAGTTGTCCCCTTTGATTACATCAGATTATGCCTCCTGCTGTTTACACATTTGGGAAGAAGGATTTTCCTTTTCAGATGGATTGGAGGGGTCTTACAAGAGTGCATATGTGGGTTTGATTTTGAGATCAGCGTGCGGTTGCAATTTAATAAAATCTTTCATTGTTTTAAAACACATTTCTGTAGCATCAGGAGATTCCAGATTTTCATGGCAGGTCAACTTATCTCTGTTGAGGCCTTTTCAACTAAGAAGCTTTTGTTCCAAAAACATTATAGATGAGATTTTTAACTGCTATATTTGAACATTAAACAGCTGAGATACTCATACTCTTATTTAAACTCTGGATCTTTATCTTCCTCTGCGTGGCAAACAAGAAACTAAAACTTGAACACAAAGCAAAGAGAAAAGATATAAAATATGATCCACTTTTTCTTTATCACAGCTTTCAATTACATCTTTTTATTTGTATGTTGCCAAATCACAACTAAATACATATCATGGCACTTTACACTAAGGAAACAAGTTTAAAGGTCTTATAAGGTTGTGATTTTACTTCAGCACAGTTAAATAAAGTGAACCTCAAATCCTGTCCTCACCTCCTTCATTTGTAAATTTCACAACTTAAATATTCAGCTGAAACACAATTCAGTCTGAAATTGTGCAAAGTGTTACATAACACTTTACATTTACTCGTTTGGATCCTCCTCCGACATTAACAAAGACCAGCCCACGTTCTGCTGGACTCTTGGATCCGACCCTCCGTCTGTGGATCAGTTAACTTGTAGGATGCGAAGAAGGAAAATCAGTTTGTCTTAAGGACAAAACATGTATTTTTTTGCACTCCGGACTGTTTCTCCAACCTTGGAAAGTTTCTAGAAGACTTCACTCAGCATCTGACAATCAAACAAGGAGCTATCGGCATCACAAGCTCCAGCCCACAAACGGCAACATTTTCACAATGTGCTGACTAACAGATCAAAATTTAAAAAATAAAATAAAAGATCTAATTTAGACTGATTATGGTGGAGGTATAACGCTGTCCCGGTTTCTGTTGGGGATCCTGGCAGAAGATGGAGCGGTCGCTGGTGAAGTTGGAGCTCTTTTTCTGCAGCTTTGCAGCTTCCTGAACTGTGTTTAAAGTGCTGCATCTCTTCTCTGAGTTTGATCCTTTGGGCACCCGGTTGGAACCTGTCGTGGCTCCCAAGCAGCTCCTGCTCCCCTCACAATGGTGGGGAATCCCGTAACCTCCACCATCTGTCTCAGGCTCCATGAACAGCTGACGCGGTCTAGCTGGCACCGGCCAAGTTTGGATTGTTGAACGCTAGATCTCTAGAAAACTGGATTGTGTGCCTGAGCGATGCTGTTTTCTCTGAAGCATCGTCATTCACCAGCTTTGAACTGAGTTTATTTGAGCTATGCTCCATTTCAGGATAAACTCTCATAACTTCTGCAGGTGCAGCCTCATGGCAAACCAACCAATCACCATGCAACCATGCAAGCATCACGACAATGACTAATAGGAGAGTAATGATTAATGAACACAACAAAACAGCTTTTTCTCATTACAGAGAGAATTGCAGAGATTTCAGGGAGTGAGTGAAAATGCACATGGGCAATTTTAAGTAAAAATGTCATTACATCCCCTAAGAAAAACAATTTAATTCAGTTAATTGATGAAGTTTACGGGAACTTTAATGCAGTTCAATTAAAAACACACCAGTTCTGTTCAATCCATCAGTTTCTATTTTGAGGGGTTATTTTTAATAAGCTTTTCATGCGATGTACTTGTATAATGACAGAAATGCATTAAGTGTCTTTCCCTATTTTATTTGTCTCGCCAACATTTTATTGGATCACATTTTTTAAAAATCAAACTCCAAAGTTATGTCAAAGAAAGTGTCTTGTCATCACTAATTTGTTTTACGGTATGCTTTCTTATCCTTTCGCAGTGACTTTTCATGGCTAAAAATAAAAAATCTCAAGACTAAAGCCCATAACTCATGTAACGCCTACTGAAAGAGCGTTTGTGGTGTTATACTATTTAGTTACCATGTTCATATTTCTTCACACTCACCACTTTCCACCTCAAGCAGGGCTTTCGTCAGGATGCTGCCGGCCACGCTGATGGCCTGGCAGATGTAGAAACCAGAGTCTTCCACTCGTACGTCACTGATGGTTAGCTCACCACTCAGTGACACGGAGAAGCGACCTGACTGGGACGGTTCCTGGATGGGGAACAGCAGGATCTAGAGGCAAATGATCAGGTGGATTAGTCTTTTTTTTTATTTCCGTTATTCATCATTTTCCAGCATCATACAGTCACATGTATTTGGTAATTTAGTTTTTAATCAACAGAAGAATCATCTGCTATTCTTTTAAACTGACTTGCTTTCGTAGAGGATTTATTGACCTGATTTACGAGATTAGATTTGTGACGCATTAAAATAAAAATGCAGCGACTGTGAAAGTTGTCTTTTTAACTTAGGATTTAAATGAAGACATTATCTATGTTGTTTTTGGTTTAAGTGTTCTGATTATTGCTGAAACAGTTTCTTGGCTGTTATCAGTGTTGTGTCTAATAGTAGATATCATATTACATCTAAGTGTTAACAATAATAAAATTATAAGACCAGCCCAAATGTTCTGTGGTGAAAATAAAGTCTCTTTCTGTTATTTCTTTGAATCACAAAACCCTGGTGGACATTTCAATACATTACAGCTTAGGTTTTGAAGACAGAATACAATTTTGTTTTCTCTATTCCATGTTTTTGGTGATTGTTGGAGTCAAAATTGAAAACAAAATTAAAATTCAACTAATTACTCAGCTCTGTGGTGTCGTTTAGTTATTATAATAATAAAACATTCAAACCAAATGTCTGAATAGTTGATATTTGTTGTACTCTTCTACCAAATCCCTAGAGTCCATAAAATGGCATTTGGGACAGACCTAAAAAAAAAAAAAAATAACCAATAAGATTTAATGTGACTCTTGAGAATAAAAGATATTAATGTCTATGTGTGACCGAAAACTGAGTGATTTGCAGATGTAGAGATGAATGGGGGGTATACAGTTTAATGTTTCCCATTACATCTTTATCACGCAGCCTGTCACTGTTCAGTGGAATCAAGTCGGGAGAAAAGCCACGTTAGCAGGATACAAACTCCAAACCCTCTTCAACCACGGCTGCAGCAGCTTCCCACATGCTTCCTCCCCTCTTCGATGCTTTCTCCTCTTTATCTTTCTCCTCCACACTTATTATCCCTCTCCCACTCACATTCTCCAGGCCTCCTCCAATCCTGCTCTCCCCCCCCGTATCTATACCTGGGAGCCATGCTGCAGGCACCCACGCACTACCATCAGGCCTTTCAGAGCATTCCAACAGGCTGCAAAGCTTATCACTCTCTCGCTTTTCAAACACACACACACACACACACATATATGCACTCACACTCTTTTGGGGACACACAGGCCAGTACACACTCACGCTCTGGTGAGTAATACACTTGCTGGATGATGGGAAAGTGCGATTTGTGTGTGACTCAGAGAGGTTTTCAACTACGACACACGGCTACGAACGATGAAAGCAGAGGACGAGAGTAAAGATCAGGGCTGAAGCACATGAAGCAGCTTAGAACGTAAAGAGACGCCTTTAAATGAGCATACTAGCATTATACATTTGTTTCTTTTTAAGTTTAATAATGTCTGGAAACCAGCTGAATCTTTTAATATCACAACATCAAAGCGGTTAAGCTACATAATGTCTCATTACAAGGACGTTGTAGCAGTGTAGAAAATGCATATTTGATAAAATAAAAAATAAAATACATAATAATGCATTGATTTCTGAACTGTAGGCAATACAATCCTGAGGTATTTCATGTTTATTTCTTATCAATTTTATTTCATTTCTTAATGTACATCCATTTTTGTATTTCAGACCTGAAACACATTCCAATAAATAGTTTTCAAGGTCCAACTTAGTACCAGTAAGAAGATGAAAAGCAGAAAAAAAGATATTCACTTTATCAACAAATGTTTAAGGAAATTAAATTAAGTTAGATTGAAGCAAAATTAAAAAATGAGACGAAAACCTCATATGTTTGACACCGTAAGACAAAAAGTAACCCCTGAAACTCCTCATCACCCTCGATGTCAGGACATGTGATATGTGAAAACAACTAAAAAGAAAATGAAAATATGAATTAACAAATAAAAATGAAAAAACAAATGAAACTGGTGAGAAAAAAACAAACAAGAAATATATATTTTTAGGGAAACACTTTGTTCCAATTACATGTCCATTACATATATGTGTAAAAAATAGTCTTTAAAGTAATGTTGCTTAGTTGACTGAGATTTTTTTTGTGTAGATTCACAACAGCAGATTGCAGTTTATTTGGTAAACATCAATAAAACTGATGCAATCTTCTACATAGCCTTATGAAGGTTGGAATGTCCTGTTTTTGTTGCAATTACCCTGCAGAAGGACAATTACACTTTATGGTCATTTTGGAGGCATTTTTTTGCTGTTTTACAGCTGTACTGCCTCACACTATCTAAGCTCCAAATTTCTACTTTGGGGAAGGTTAAACAGCAACACTGCTTTTTCATTATTATGTTATTGAGGAGGGGACTTACTGCAGGGCTGTAGCCTCCACCGCTGAAGATCTATGCAGTGCAACAATAACACTCACCACCATTAAAAATGCAGTTGTATGATTTTTGCATCGTTCTGCTGTAATTTTGTCCCATTATGAAATCCCGTATGAGCTCTGTTAGCCAACGACCCACCCTGCCACTTGCACCCCTCCTGTCAGATGGAAATTGACCGTGAGACCCCAGCAGATGCCTCAGAGGGAAGCGTCATCTGGAACAGAAGGCGTTCCCGTTTTCTCTTTTATACCCGTGACAGGAAGTTTCTCACCTGGCTGCCTTCTTTCTGCCAGAAGACGGCTGGAGGCGGGTTTCCTTTGGTGCCACAGAGGAAGGTTACTGTGCGACCCGGAGCTGTGATCTGGTCTCGAGGCCGGACCACAATCTGAGGAGGAACTGCAACAAATAAAAAAACAGACACGGTGTAACTAAGTCATCATGTTGCACATATCAGACCGTGAGCCCAGTTTGCAGCAGCACACATGATGAAGCTGTGATAGACGAGCGGCGACGACATCAATCCATCACTGAAGACACTCTCAAGCTCGTCATGTCTCCTTTTTGTATTACACACATGAACTTGCACACACACACACACACACACACACACACACACTGTATTGGCTGCCAATGAACATAACAGAGAATGGATCTGTCTCTGATTTCATCTCAGTGAGATGTGCTTTCTCTGCTTGTTTGACAATGTCAACATAAGTGAAACAAAACTGATTTTCCATCGTCTGAGCTACGTCTGGCTTCCACGTTCGAATGTTTGCTTTTCAACCAGTAGATTTAGGGACTAGATGAAGTTCCTCTTGGACAGTTCCAGTGGAAGAAGTCAGTTTTAATCCCAGTTTGAGTTCAGGAAGCAGGTAGCCCTTCTGCCTTTAAAATAAAGCTTTCCTTTTTTGCTAGATCGTATGATAATGGCTGTTTCTGGTGACCCTGAACCATCCCTTTAGTTGTAGCGACAGAAACCCAGACCGCTGGGGAACATCTCATGATGCACTTGGATCATTTCTCACTCCGCCATCTTGCTCTGCTCTCTTTACATTTTTGAATTTTATTACAATCTTTGTGTTTTTTGGGTTTTTTTTGCCTTGTAGCAGGTATCCTTGGACTTACATCTTTGTTCATTAGTTTGTCTTTCCAGTCCTTTTTCCACAACCCAACCCCCCCCACTTGTGGAGGCAGATGTTTGAGTTTGGTTCTGATAGAGATTTAAGGAATTTTAGATTTCACTAAAGGGAGGTTAAAACCAAACTGAACTGGCAGGACAACGTTGTTGTTCAGCAGTTCTCTGAATATGGAAGGTAAACCAGTTCTTAAAATGTTTCAAAATCAAACCATACTATACAAAAGCACTTTCACACAACAATAGCTGAAAGAATTTGCTGTACATGAGGAGTAAAAGTAAAACATGACATAAAAACAAAATAAAACAATGAAATACAACTAAAACAGAAATAATTGGTTTGTTCAGCTTTGATGCATCCTGCAATAGATGAATATTGGTTGAACTGTATGCCTCATTCTGTTTTGTGCTGCAGTGAAAAAATATCAGTTAAGGTTTCACAGGAGCCTAAATTCAGGATTGTGGGTCACGTTTCTGATCAACCTAATCAGATGTCTTTGAACCGATGAAGGGCAGGAGGAGAAAGAGGCTGCGGATAAATGGTAAGTCGACTTACCATTATCTTACCTCTCTTCTGCTATATGCCACTCCTTATCCCTTTATGTGCGTGTGTGTGTGTGTGTTTTCACACACATGCACACCTAGCTCTTTGATTTGTATTGATTCTGTGGCAGAGTGACAGGTCCCCCCCCCCCACAGAGGGGCTGTGAATGCATAATGATGCCCTCCAACAGTCCTAATTGATTTCTCATCTTCCCACCTGATCTCCTGCTTCTCTTTCATGCTCACTTGCAATGAAGCACAGAGAGAAAGAGAGAGAGAGAGGAGAGAGAGAGAGAGAGAGAGAGAGAGAGAGAGAGAGAGAGAGAGGCAGGAGTCCATTCATCCATTTTTTCTTTCACAAAAGTTCCAATTTTACAAACTGAAGAAAATGAATGAAGAAAAAAAACATTGTTACATGTTTGATGGAAACATGAAATAATCCGTCTTTTTTTCCAAATTCTAATTAAAAGCTGACCTGATTCTGATACACAAATGTTGCCTCTTAAGTTTTGCTCTTAATTACTTTGTTCATGTTAATCCTTCTAGAAATGCTAACAGACACAAGGCACATCCAATAAATCCAGTTTCTTTAGGGTCATAATTTGAGGGTTCAGAGCATCAGAAGGCAGATTGGCTGTGGGATGTTGTCCAATTAAATACAGTACAATTATAATGCATTAATACTCCAATTAAACCCAGAAAACCAGGTTCTGTTAGAGATAGATCTAGTTCTTTGGTTTTCTTATCCAGATTTTATTTTGCTTTCAGCATTTGTATTTCGACAAAATTTAAAAGTTGTTTCACATGAAGTTAAAAATGTTCTGAATACTTGCATACGTAGACATTCATTTGTTTGGTGGTCATCCAGTTTTCACTACTACGATCTAGATATTTGCATATAGACATTAATTTATCTATATCTGTAAGTTTAGTAATCTCTTACCAAATCTCTATTTATGCTCAGCTCACCTCGAATAGTTTTTGGAAACGTGATTTCTCTCTATAATTTCTTCCTCTCACAAAACCCTGTTGGAAATTTCAGGAAATTATAGTTCATAGGAATAGACCTGACTCTTCAGATATCTGGACATTTGTTCTTTAGCTGGACATCTGCTTTTCAGTTTTGTTCTCCAGACATTTAAAAAGAAAGAAAGATGAAAATAAACTGTAATAATGAGAAATGAAAAAGTAATCTATCTGTGCTTGAGGGGGCTGGTTCCAAATATTCAGATATCCAGGTGTTCATATGCCGGGAGGCCGTCCTGTTTTCAGTTTCATTTTCCAAACATTCATTTCTTTCTTGCATTTGCAAAATAAGCAAACAAAAACAAAACATTTTTTCAGAAAGTTTTGATTTTTACTGCCCAGTTAAAATGTAGGAATAATAATATAGTGCATTCTCTGCTTGGCCATGAGCAGACAAAGCTCTGGACTTATGTCCTAATCTTTTATGGGCCAGCCCTAGAAATCTCACATACACCTAAAGCAAACTAAATTGTTAGAGGAGGATGTATTATGTTAAATAATAATAATAAAAAACCTTTCTGTGCTTGAGAGGGCATGTTTGGTAGGTTGGACCCAAATATTTCTGTCCTGATATCCACTTATTAGACTGTTTCACTACCTGAATAATCTTTTTTTTTCCCCTCTTGTTTTTCTTGCTTTCAGAAAAAGTCAAAGCGCTAAATACATTTGTCAATATAAAACATTTTCATTGCACCGTTAGAATAGGAAAATAATAATATAATCCAATCTCTGTCTGGCGACAAACAGATGAAGCTCTGGATAGTTATTTTAATCTTCTGCTGAAACTCCAGGGCCCATAACTGGAATTCAGGCCAGCCCTACAAAACCTCACATGCACTCACAGCAAATCAATGTAAAATGCTCAAATTTTCACAATCACTGCCAGTAAATTACCTATTGCCCACAATTACTCACACTCCCATTGAGCGGGCAAGCTTAATTTCATGCCCTGAATACAAATTTCATACCAAACGCTCCCAGTCCTAAAGGCTACTGCAACCAAGGGCTCTATACACAGCAGGGGTGTGTCAGTGGGGGTCATCGCAGCTCAGGGAGGTCCTGGCTAAGCAGGACGGGGTCATGTCCTGAGGTCACATTTACAGCCCCCCCCCCGAACCCTAAAGGTCAAAATCGCAAACATATGTGTATTTTATGTGAACACAGGCAGTGGTAGATCTCACTCCTTTGGCTAATTAGAGGCAAAAGCTGATGCAAGGCCTGAAATATTAAAGAAATGCAGTGTAATGCTCATTTCTTATGTAACACATCTCAAGGCTTGTGCACACACATATAAGATGAACAAACAAAAGAAAAAACACAAATAAGTCTTCTGCAAAATAAGGAACATATGTAACCACCTGAATTTCCCTTTGAGCCAAACTCGACATGTCTTTGCCACAAATATGGTGACAATTATTAATTATGCCTTTGTCTTTTTTATTCTCTATGCAACGCAGCATTGTCTGGAGAATAATAATGTTTGATTTGAGAAGGCACGCCGGAACGCTGCCCGAGGCTGTAATAAATAATTAGCAATAATGGGTGCACTCGGTGCGACACTGAGCTCAATTTAGGGCACAGAGAAACTCCACATCCTGATACGTTGAAAATGGGGACATAGATCGCAACAGAGCAGCTGAAATATACATGACACGAATCTTCCAACAATGTCTGACTGTCACTCCAGCAGTTATTTTGTTTCCTGAGCTGCTGGTTTTCTGGTCTGACAGCTACTGCTGCTTCAAGTACGCTTTAAAAAGTCAGGAAATGCCTTGCTGTTGAAGATCATGATCGTCTAGTTTTATGAACTGATTCTGTAAAAAAAATAATAGTACATAACCGAGCAAAAGAAGAAGGCAAAATAAGGATGTCAACAGCGGAACGTCTAAATAAAGAATGAATCGTAAGCGGCAGAAACTCATCATGTTCTGGAGACTTGTGCTGGTTGTTGTCCGAGCTGGAGAAAAGGCAAGGCTGGCATGCCAAGTGGGGGCAAAAATAGACATCTGCTACAAGTCAGGGTTCCAGACTATGAGATAAGAACTCTGGGAAATCGAGTGTGAATCTAGAGTGAAACTCGGTGATGAGACACTGTGTCAAATATGAATAAAAGCAGAAAGCACTTAATTTATAATCTCTTCAACGTATATTTTTCCAAAACAAATCATAGGCAACATATCAAATGTTTAAAGTGAGAAAAAGTGCCACCTTAAGAAAAAATAAATAAATAAAAAGAGGTAATTGTAATTTTGAATTCAATGGCAGCAACATGTCTCGAAAAAGTTGAGACAGGGCAATGTTTACCACTGAGGGGATTTAGGGGCCTCATGTACAAAATAGTTTTGGAATTAATAAAAAAAAAAAAAAAAAAAGTGTAACTGAGAATTATGTCGTCGTTTATAGAATTTGAATTCTTGCTTACAGATGCTGAGTTTTCCTTCTCTGATTCAGGGCTTTGGTTCTCAGATTTTGAAATGTGATTTTTAATATATATGGCACTGAAGGTATTGTTAAATAATTTCCTTTATGTTGACACATGAGCCCTATGGTGAGAATTTCTCAATGAACCAATTAGTCAGAACATATAAAATCCAGCATGAATTTGCATAAGTTTATAGGAAGAATTTCCATCCAATCAACATGGAATGTGTAAAGTAACGTGATGCATAAATGTGCCTGACTAATGTTGTGGCCTGAACCAACAATGTATCTTACAAACAGCATGGGGATGAAGCTCCAGAAGGGTGCAGGATGGATGACTTCTTACTGAGTGATGTGTTTAAAATTGAAATAAAATAAAAAAAAAAAAAAAAACTGAAATCACTTCAAAGTTCACCTTTACAAGTTCAATAGCTGAACAGGCAGAACTACTGAATGTTCCATCAGGGCACAGTAGGTATCCACCTCCAGCTTCATGTCCAAGCTACTTTTTGTTTTGTTGCCCATTTCCCAACTTTTGGAGATGTGTTGCTGCAATCAAATTCAAAATGAGTTTGCATTTTTGCTTAGATAGTAAAATGTCTCAATTTTCACAGTTGATGTTTTCTATGTTCTAATGTGGAAAAAAAAAGATTTATGACACTTAGAAATCATTGGTAGTTAAATTTTACACAGCATTCCAGTGGTTTTGAGAATTTTGGGTGGGGATTGGAATTGGTGTTGCATTAAACCAGCTGTGATCTTGACACTGGGAAAGTCTTTTCCTATTTCCAGTGCACTTTTCCAAGACCGGGTTCACATTGTACAATTACGCTGTCTCACATGAAAGGTTCATAAATGCGATAAAAAGCTCAGAAGTGCTGGTCAGAATTTTCACACTGAGACAAGAACAAAGATTTATTTCTTATCTTTTCAAAGCACATGACCACAACTATCAGAAGTTTGACTCTCAACTCATCGTTGCCATGGCAGCAACCTGAGGTGGGGGCATGCTGATGACAGGATGACGCTGCGTTTAGAGCCAGAAACTTACAGTACTCTGGTTTTAGTTCTGTCAAGCAATGGTTCGGTGTATGCTCAACTGAGTATTGCAATGTGTAGCAAATTTAACAATCTACACATTTCATGTCGTGCACAATAGCTCAACAATTAGTTTTGAACAAGTTTATGGTTTTCAGGAATTAAAAAATGAATTATCCGTTGAATGAACAAGCAAATCCACAAATAGTGTGAGAAAGTCTGACTGTGACAATGTTGATATAAGCTTTCATTCAAGCATTTCACCACACAACGGCCACCCCCCCGCAGACAGATGTGAGTATGTGATTTGTTCCTGCTGTCATACGCGCTCCAAGTGTTGCTGCCTCGCAAACCAAAGCCAAACAAAGTGCTTACAAGCAAAGCCTCTTCCCTGTCTCACTCCATAACACAAACGCTTGATTCATGGTTTGCACCAACATATTGAAGCTATCACACACAAATGAACACGCACACAAAAAACACACACTCGCAGCAACAGTCCCTCGGGGTTTAGATGTGACAGGCAGCTGTCACAGTCCCACACCGATGCAGATGGCATTTCTCACGAACACACACACACACACACACCAGAGTAAACACACTGTTACACTGCTGCTTCTTCCTTTCATACACCCCTCCCCCACCCCAAACACACACAGCCTCTTTTTTTTTCGTCCCCAAGACTGTCTCCGAATGATGATTGAAGATGTCCGTGTTTCCTGGGAGTAACGTGTTACAACTCAAATATAAATCATACATGCTGTATTATAATCAGTCATTAAACTCTGCACCCTTCTGCCTATTTAGTCAACATTAGCATAATATAGTAGTAATAGTAATCAGTAGTGAACCTTTAAAGTGGCCATGCTGCATTTTATTTTATGGTAAATGTACATCATAGAGGGTGGATACCCCTTTTATGGTCTTATTCTCCAGGGAGTGAGAGTTTACAAGAGAAAGAGATTCATTTCAAAAGTGAAAATTGATGACAATGGAACATAGACAGAATATGTTTTCAGGCTCATCTGTTAATACTTCCCACTAAGCATTTTGCTTTTGTTTCTGAGTTGTCTGACCATAGCTCAGTGGACACCTGTTTGGATGTTTTTTGCGATGGACGTTTGTCTCACCATGTCAGCAACGGCGCAAATGCATTTGTTTTCCAGCTATACAATCTGCAGGACGTATCAGAGCCACGTATCAAATGCAGCAGCATAAATGCTAAAGCAAAATGCTAAAGGTTGGTGATGAAGCTCATGAATCTGAACTGTAAATGCTGAAAATGCAGTGCTGACATATTGAAAATATATGTGTCTTACTGCTAACAGGAGCACTGTTCATTCATGAGCCATTAGCTCTGTCAACAAGCATCGAGGAATTTAAAAAAAAGAAAAAGAAAACACGAGAAAAATATGTTATGGTCGGTTACCATCTTTGTAGATCTGAAATAATAACAGGTTTTAGAGTTACACTGAATGCAGACCTGCTGTTAAATTAAATGGCTGGAATAGTAGAATATGAACACTGTAAAAAGACTCAAAGGAAGGTATAGATACAGTCTTTTTCTTCTTTTCTTTCATGTCTCAGCATACTTGGGCCACTCTGCTGCAGTAAACAAATTCAATTAACAGCTTCATAAAATGAAAATATAGTCAGCCACCTTGCCCTCTGTCTGTACAGCATATCTATTTGTAAAGTATGTAATAAACATCAAAATATGAGGCAAAAGTTGGGATTTTTTTTTTTCTTTTTACCTACATTTCCCTCATTTCCCACATCTCAAATCACATTTGATTCAGTATTTAGCAAGCAACCCCAATGACCGAAATAAATTAAAAAAAACATTAAGAAAGAGTTTCTTTCATCCCTGCTCTTTGAGTATACGGTCCAATTTCAATCAAGAGCTGGATTAGAGGATTGGTGGAGATCAAGGCTGAAGCAATGCTTAAAAGATCTCTGAACATGTGTGTGTGCAGCCGCAGGAGCTACAGTCCAAGAACATCGTCCACAGCGTCTCCTGCTGCTGAGTCAAGGTGCAAATTCCATTTAGAAATGTGGTTTTGAAAGAAAGAGAAGCATTATAATGTGGGAATCTGCTATGAATGAGTGGAAAAATAAAACAGGCAGGTTTTGTTCAGCATCACGTCAGTGCAAAGTCTCTGTTGGACCTCCTGCAGTGCGAAAACTGCCGTGTCCCAGTTTAGCTGCTGCCCCTTCATCTGCCTGTTGCCTGTTCAATTCTTCCTTTTGTTTCAGTTCCTTTTTTTTTTTCCTCGAAAAACAAAAACAAAAAACCCAAGAAATACATGTTAATGTCTGTGAATGTGCGTGTTCTTAATCCACTAATCCTTTATTGTCCGTTTAATCGCTTTAAGATGCTTGTTTCTCTGTAAAAACATTAGAACAGTGTTCGCACAGCTTTCAGCAACATTGATGACCTAAAGAATGCCTTTTTAAGATTTTTAATCTTTTATAAGAAAAGGCAATATGATTTAAGACTTTCTACTAAATTGGATCAATACTGCTGTGTGGACAGAAATCTAATGATTCCTTTTGTCAACGTGTGTCAGCTTCAAAGGACTTTAATACCTTCATCTTGATTAAACAACTCTACAGGGAGATGCCCCAGTTAAGTGGAACGTGCATGACAAACTTTTACTGGGCTTGACAAAAATTATTTACGTGTCTGAGATGACTCTGAGCTTAAAAACACCAACATAATTCTAACATAATCTGTTCTGGGCGCCGCCTTAAGTTTAAAACATCTCATTCAGCGAGCTGTTTCAATGTGCAGGCAACTGTGACGTCACTGAATCAGATCAGAGCAGTTTGTCCAGGGTCCCTAAGCCCAACTCCACCCACAACTTTACATCATCCTGGATTCACTGGACCTCTGAAGTGGTCTAAAAAGAAGCTCCCCCCATTTATGAGCAACAGTCCTACTTCATGTCTCTCATCCCAGGATGACCACACCCCCTTCTGGGTGAAAACAAACACTGGAAACTAGAGACGGTAAACTGGTTACACAGCAGTTTCATGCGTAAAAGCTGCCGCATTGAGTTTTGCTAATCAAATGATTAAAAAAAAGAGCCAAGTTTGTGTTGTTTACTTCCTTGAAGACAGGTAAAAGGTAAAAGGAGAGATTTGTGGAACCAGCCAGCTGGTGTATATATTTTTAATGTAGTTATTTTTGGTAATCACTGTATCATCCATCCATCCATTATCTATACCCGTTAATCCTGTGTGCGCAGGGTCGCAGGGGTCTGCTGGAGACTATCTCAGTTGTTTTCGAGCGAAAGGCAGGAGTACACCCTGGACAGGCCGCCAGTCGCTTTATCACAAAATTAAAAAAAAGAAAAGAAAAGTAGCTCTGATGTTAAAACTTTGTGTAGTTTCACTGAAAGGACAGTGTGTGAAATGCATCACCTGGAGATTCATTAAGGCAATTAGATGTTGGGGTAATGAAAACCTCTGGCCTCTTAGAGGCATTGTTCATTAACTATGAAAGAAGCAGACTTAGTAAACACCTCAAAGTCAAATTGGATGGCTTGTTTCATCAAAAGACAATGAGATTGCACATATTCAAAGTATTCAGATGTGTTGTGCATGTGATGGTGGAGTCCAGTGATGTGTCTGATTCGCTCAAGACTGCTTGTGTGACGTAGAGTTTTCCTAAAACCATCATGACTCTCCTGTCAATTCAGTTTTCCGAACAGCAACAGCAACATACTGACAGTTTATCCTGCAGAAATGCTCTTCTAGGCTCTTTTTCTGAAGTTTACATGTTTATGTTTGAGGACTTCAAATTGAAAACCACGTAGACTGTTACATAAGGCACTGCTTACACCATACTTTTTTTTTTCCCAGAAAGAAAATGTTGAGGTAGAAAGCAGGTGTTGAAATAACATCCACGTGAATGCCAGGAAGCAGGTCTTCACAGCAGCGTTGCTATTAATTAAAACCATAAATGTCGCTGTCTTTACCTGCTGGTTATGTTATTATTATGGGTGAATGATGTAATGTCTGATGATTTGTTTCATCAGACAAAAAAAAAGTGGGTGTTACAGATTGTCAAGGTGCTCTTTGGAAAACTTTGGTTTCCTCATCCATTTCTAGGAAGAGTAGCCTCAGTACTAAATTATCTTTACACAGTCTAGTTCATCTGTGGGCTGGTGGATGGTAAACACTGAGATGACTTTGTATTACTTCCCAGCTTCATGTAGCTCAACTAGCAACTTAAGGACATTGTGTTTCTCTGTAATTGTCACTTAGAAGATCAGATCGCATTTTATGGCAAATTAATGCAGGCAACCAGTAAATCTTAGGTTTCACCTTACGTTTTCCTGCCATTGTAGGAACATCAAGGTTACAAGAGGTTGTACCTCCAACATGGTAAACTTCAATCTGCAATATAGCATATCATTTATTGCTTGCTCTCTCTCTCTCACACACACACACACACACACACACACATCCAAGCATGCAAAGATGGGATGAAATGGAATACTTACAGGATGGGCCAACTGCAGTGGATTGATGTCAAGAGAGGGGGCAAGAAAAAAGGACAAATGAGATGAATGAGATGATGAGCTTGTAGTGACTGGTAATACTGGTTTATGTATGTGAAACTGAGACCCCAAAGTCACTAAGCCAAAAATAGAAATGAACAATGACATGAATTAAATGAAAATGATTAAACAAATCTGAAAGTGGTGGTCCTAAAATAAAGGAACAGGAATGATGGGGTGAATACATACAAGACATAACATCAGAGAATGCATTCATACTGAACTGTAGCTTTGTAACACCCCAAATGGGAAAAAAACAAATGGAAATTTAAAAAATGCAGTGATTTTACATTTACTTTCACTTCTATTTATTTTCTGATGGTTGAACCTAAGGTATTTCATGATTTTCTGACCAATGATATTCCTTCAATCCATCCAACTTCCACTTATCCAAACCACTCCACAAGCAAATAATAAACAAAAACAATGACCAACTCTGGCGTCAACAAGCATTGTTGCCGTGTCACCATGCTTTTAAGCTCTACCGTTGACAATGGTAACATGATGCTTTGCTAATACTTCTACTGACTTCTGCTGACCAATGACAACATTGACTGTTACGTACTTGTGTTGTGGCATTTGGGCTAAAGTGAAAACAATACGTTAACATGAACTGAGATAAATGAAAATACAATGTAATTTGAGGCCGTACCAGAGTGCACAACAACATAAACAACCTTAGTGTCACTGAGGAAATAATAATAATTATGATGTTATTTCAAACAGATGATGTCAGCAGGTGATCGTAACGATGATTTGGTCAGAAAGCAATATACATGGACAAGTTTGTCTTTGAATAGCAACAGTGGACACACGATCTCTAATTTTTCAATAAGACGCAACGTCAACATATCTGGACTCAGATGGATCTAGCGTGGACCATCACCGTGGAAACATATATTGTGGTCAGATGAATCAATACTTCAGTCCTTTTTGGGAAGAAATAGGTGCCGTCTGTTCCGGACCAAACATGAAAGAGGAGCATGCAGACTATTATCACCAACAAGTTCAAGAGCAAGGCTCTCTGATGGTATGGGGTTGTATCAGCATCCTTTACATAGCTCATTTCCACTTCAGATTTCAAAGAAGAAAAATTCAAAGACAGTAAAAATGTGACAACAGTGTACTGTTGGACCTTGATGTTTTGTTGTACACAAAAATGGACGTATATCAACAAATGAGAGGGAAATATGAAATGTTTGGAGTTCAAATAGTCTGCAAAGTAATAAAAGTTCAGTGTTTATGCCATTTTTCACATTGTCCAAGCTTTTTCTTATATGGGGTTGTACAATATGTGCTTCCAACATTGTGTGCGTTGACCCACACACAATGAAGGAGCTGCATTAATAAAATCCCAATCGATTTCCATTTGACTAAAAGCTGCTGCTGGGAATGACTTCTTCATTCTGTGACAAAATTCTATTAGCTAAATGTACTCTATTCATTTCTGTGGGAGTGTACGTTTTCTACTAGACAAACAAAAACCAATTGTCTGCTTGTCTTGTAGATTTAGTATGTGAGCACACTGAGTGTTTATATGAGCCGGTTCTGCAATCTGGATCCAGTAAAAAAGCACTAAATATTCCCTTTTATCATCACAAATGACACAATTCTCATTCGACTGCTTCTCTTCAAGGGACTGTCTTTATTCTCGTGCATTTTCAAAGCTTTTTGATCTCGGTTCCTTCTCCAGAGGGACATCAAGTCCAGGCTTGAAAGAAGTTAAAATCCATTTTCACGTTATCTGTCTTTTAGATTCACTTTAACAGCATGTTGCCAGCAGAATAAGTTTTCATGGGCCACAGTGAAGTCGCTTATTTATTTATTTACTTTCTAGCAAACTTCTAACAAAGATCATCATCATCATCATGGGTGAATATTTCCATTTTCTGAGGCATTCAAGATAAAACTGCTGATCTGTTCAGATTATTTAGTCATATAGTCAATATTTCTTTGTAGAATAAGTGAAAGATACTAGTCTGAGACTGGAGGAAATGTCACCAGCATCACCTCAACAAACCTCAATGTGAGATGGAAACTTCAAATGGGAATAAGTCGGGACATTATGGAGACTTCAAATATTTAAAAAAAGTTACTCTCATTGTTAAAGTGGTTACTTTGACTTTTATTTCCCTGACGTGATCATCAATCCAAGATGTTTCATTTGTTTTCTCTTCAGCTTCATTTAATTTGTTAGCATATATCCATTTTTGCATTTCAGACTCCAGAAAGGTTGAAGAAGAAAAGTTGATGTAGATTTTCAGTTATTTTATCCAATTCTTCCTGCAAACCTTATTAAAGCAAATACTTGTTTTCATGTTAAAATATTGAATTGAATTGAATTTTAAGGGATATTTGATTATCTTTAGGAAGTGTTGTCTAGTTCCTGAGCTCCTCTGCCTTTACTCTTGACAAAAAAAAGTAATAGTGGACTCCAGTCCTGGTAGGGACAAAAGTCCATCACTTTACTCTGTAATAGTTTAATGGTATTCTGCACTGCAGAAGGAGAAAAAAAATCCAAATCCATTCGAGTCTTTTTTGTACTATTTTGTTCTCACACATTTGTTGACAAAGTGGAGGTCCTCATCATTTTTTTTTCACCTCTTTGTACCACATAGTCTCATACATCCCATTTTTGAAATGTGCTACAAGTCCAAAATGTAAAATGAAAGTATATTATTAAGCGAAGTGAAGCCGACGAGAAAAGCCTGAAATATGTTGAGTTCATTACTGTCTGAAAAAAACAAAAAATAAAACAAAGTAAATAGAAGAATCATTGTGGATTCTTTTGGTTTTTATCTGCAACCACAATGTCCCAACTTATCTGTTATTTTTTTGTGTTTTCACTGAACACACACATAAACAATAACCAGAAAGTATCATTAATAAAACAGCCATTTCTTACCATGAACCTGCAGGATTCCCGACACCTCAGCTTTGCCCACGCTGTTTTCTGACGTGCACGTATACGTGCCCTCGTCTTCCGCTCGCACCTGCGTCAGTCGCAGACTGTTGTCACTACGGATCTCAAATCTGGAAACACAAGACGATTTGACTCAAAATAAGTCAAGCGTGAGCTCTGGTAGCTTAACGGACAAATTAAAGAATGAGACAGGAATGTGATTACACTGCAGCTGGTTTATTATGTTTGTTTAGATCAGTTTTATAGGTATTTTACAAAGATGTGAAAAAGCTATAATTAAAGTTTTTGAAGAAGCAGGTTCTGTGTTTACTGAAAAAGGCCACAGAAACACAAGCAGGCTGAAGAAATCCCTCTTTGTGCTGAGCTCAATTGTGCTGACAACAAGGAAACATTTTAGCTTATTTCCCTCGAGGGTTCATTAAAGTTTCATCCAATCACATCATCCAAACAAGAGTGAGACGGAGCTCTCTCAGGAACATGGTGTCACGGTGAAAACACAACACAGGAAGTACAGAAACAGCTGTTAAACAAACAAGCTGCTCATCACGTGGATGGCTGTCTCTGTACCATACCAAATGAACCTGCTGAGTCATGGACACCAGGCCACTTTTAGTTTTTGGAATTTGTCATTCTTTGACAAGAGAGTCACACAATTCAGCTGCTTATTCCTGGAAGATACATGAAGCTGTATTCTTAGCAGTCCCTTTTTCAGTGCTGGAGAGCATGTATTTACATTTGAAGTTGCTAAAGACTCAAAAAGACCTTCACAATACACCCCTGTTACTGTGGGGTGGACTCATTTGAGCCATTCAGTTTTTCAGGGTCCTGTATTTACGAAGTGAATATGGCAAAAGTTGTACATTTTGAAAGAGGCACACCCAGCGGAGAATATATTTTTTGTTCCAGTTGGTATTTTTTCTGTGTATTCATCAAGAAAAGTAGAGCAGAACGGTAGAAAAGTTGCTCTCAAGTTTACTGATGCTGTACCTGAAGTGAAAGCTTTACTAGGTAATGTTTAACAGGTATAAATTACAAAAAAAAAAAAGCTATATGTTTTCTGTGCTTTTGAGTATACATTTGGGTGTCCCAGGTATCATCCAATTCAAAAACTCTGACATAACACACCCCTTACAGATAGGTTGAGAAGCTTGGTTATCTGGGTGGGATTCAGAGTAGAGCCGCTGCTCCTCTGCATCGAGTGGAGCCAGATGAGGTGGCTCAGGCATCTGGTAGGATGCCTCCTGGACGCCTCCCTGGTGAGGTGTTCCAGGCACGTCCCACTGGGAGGAGATGCCACGGAAGACCCAGGACACGCTGGAGGGACTATGTCCCTCGGCTGGCCTGGGAACGTCTTGGTATCCCCCCATTTGAGCTGGAAGAAGCTGCCGGGGAGAGGGAGGTCTGGGCTTCCTTGCTTAGGCTGCTGCCCCTGCGACCCAAACCCCGAATAAGCGGAAGAAGATGGATGGATATGTTTTCTGTGCTTTTGAGCATATATTTGGGTGTCCCAGGTATGATCCAACTCAAAAAACCTGACATAACACACCCCTGTTTCTCCTCTAGCACAAAGGCATAAAACCATTTTAAAAAGATGCACAGCCTTCAGGAAGCCGGGGGAGACGTCTAGTGACTGGCTCCACCCTCAAAAAACAGCCTCTATTAACAGGACTGTACAGGCAGCTGTTACGCTGTATTTTTGAGTGATTTAGATCAAATATCACAGGAAACAGAAAAAAAAAAAACATTTGAAAAACAATCATAATGTCATTTTAAATTGAAGATAATGTTAATTTCACAATGTTGTGTTGATATCAGAACATGAGATAAACGTTTGCGTTTCCAGCAGGTTCCACGGTAAGTATGTGTTGCTCTACCTGCCGCGGGGCAGCTCCCCCTCCTCTCGCCGCCAGCGAACCGTTGGCGTCGGGTCTCCATGCACCTCGCAGAAAAAATCCACTGTGTCGTCCGCCAACACCACCTGGTTTACCGGTTGTTTAATGAAGACTGGCCTCTCTGACAGGAGGAAACAACCAAAATTACACATTGGCCATATCACTTCTTTTAAGATAAAATGGCCAAACTGGGAAACATATCTTTTTATATAGTGTGAAACTGCTGTAGATTTTCAACGGATATTCACCACAGGGATCTAGAACTCTAAAATGTATCAATTATATTACTTCATTAATGTGAAAACAGTAACAAAAACAAAACAACATTTTCTCAGTAGTCTTGCCGCATTCAGCAGCTTCTGATAAGCAGCAATGTTTGTCTGCATGTTCAATGTAGTTTCTAGTTTCAGTAATGTTTAGCAGCTACAAGCTGTCCTTGGTATTTATACGTGTGCATTATTTTGGACGTCGCTCTGTACACACACCACGACACAGCAGCGCAGGTTCTTTGCTGCAGTGCTGTAGCTCGTAGTGCCGACTTTCCTTTTGTCTGTTCCTATATGTAGCTCAGACATTGGAACGGCACAAATAAAGTATATTTTATACGAGTTAACGCTGAGAATCAGTTGTTTTTAAAGGCACTGCAGTAAACTATTGTTCTACCCAACTTGAAGATGAGAAAGAAGAAGTGGCGGCAGGAAAGACGATGACTAAATCTATTAAGCTGACCAGTCACGTTTTTAGATAGGGTACGGCGTAGCTTATGGCGTAGGGTTCACACCGGCGCCGTAGGTGCAGCGTTGAACTGACAAAGTAGTATAAATCAGCCTTTGACCACGGCTGTTTTGCTTTTTGTTTTTAATCTCATTGAGGATGCTGTCTTTTGTCTTTGGAGTGATCTCAACTTGATTTCCTCTTCAAGAAAGAGAAATCACGGTACTAAACTGTCTCCGTTTCCGTTGAAGCTTTTTTGGACAAATGACCCCTGACCTTATTATCTTATCGCCATGACACGTGGAGCTCAGTGTTCTGCTACAACTACACAGCAAAAGTGGAAAGAGAAGTGATGTGAATTGAAAAGAAGCCAGTTAATCGTGTTCAGGAAGCGTGTCACATACTGGGTTTTAGGTTTGCGATTGTACTGCAGTGTGTGGGAGACACGACAGGTGGCTATCAGTTCCCTGCGATCAATACACATTTTAACAATGCACATGTTGTTGCACTGATGAGAGCGGAAAAAGTGAAAAAGAAGAAGACGGGAGGTCAAAAGGAGCAAAGCAGAGGGCAGCTGGGAAGGAACCATTAATCTTCTCCAGCAGTCGAAGAAAAGAAAGAGGGAAGAGTTCAACCTGAAGGAGAGTCAATCCAGAGAGACAGAAAACACCGAAGACTGCAGTCCAAAAGCATTTTCTCATTAAATAAATGTTAAAAACAAAGAGGGTACTTTTACGGTCTTTCAAGATGTAATTAAAATTAATACCAAAGATTAATAGTACAAAAAAAAAGCTGTTTCATTTGATCTGAAGTTCATCAGATGATTTATTAAACTGCATTTAACACAGCTGACCATTCAGTTTTATTGGAGCATTTTATACATTTCTCTAACTTTAAAATGATTTTATTCTTATTGAAATGAATATTTTCATAATTAAGCTTAAATCCTAATGCTCCGTTCAACATATTTTACCACTAAGATGATGTTTTAATGTTGTTAAAGTGTCCTTTTTTGTTCCATACATGGAGCTGAGTGAATTTTGATTCATCAGTCTACTAAACAGTTCCCCAGTAGTGCTGTGGATTCCCAAGATGCTCTCTGGCTGACTGAAGGCACACAGCGTTGCTTCTCATTGACAGCAGCAGCTTCCTCTATGTGCTCTGCCATGAAAGTCCTGCTTGCTCAGTCACTTCCATATGTTAGACACATGAATGTTTTCCAGTTCCAGTGATGTCTTCAAGCCTTTAGTTGTTCTCCTGGGTTCTTCCTAACCTCATTGCTGAAGAAAACTAAGCAATTCAAAATCCCGTAGTCCAAAGTTGAGTTGTGGGGTACCCTGAGGGTCAGTTCGGTTGTGACTTCGATTTTCAGTCTACATGCTGCTCCTGGGTGAGGTTACTCATGAAGAGTGTTCATTCCCTCGTTTACATGATGATGACACACTGTTTTATCTTTTATTTTTAACATAACGACGATCAATCATTTTTTTGTTTTGTTTTCTTAATTCCCATTATATGATTTTTTTAAATCACTCCATTATGATTAATATACTCAAGTATCATTGTTAGTTTTCTACATAATCTCAATAAAAAATAAAAGACGACCTGCCTGCATGGGGTTTTTAAGCATTTGCTTATTGACCAAGTGATACTCACCGAACACCACGAGCTCAGCCGGGTCACTGTCTTTCTCTCCAACCATGTTGGTTCCCACACAGACATACATCCCAGCATCACTCTTCCTGGTGTTGGAAATCATCAACTTTCCTCCTCGGATCTGAGGAAGAGGATGAGGCGAAAGAGGACGAAGATGAAAAGGTAAATGGAAGAGGAAGTCAGGATTTTCACCAGTTGATGTTTTCTCCCAGTAGGGGAGCTTTTACTTGCCGTTGACTATTCATTTTTGCTTGGGGGTCATGCTCTGGATCTTTGAAAAGTGCCTATAGACAGTCTGCTTTGTAACAGATGCTATACAAATAAAGTTGAATTGAAATGATCTGAATCTTCAGTCTGCTGTTAATGCAGCAAAACCTTCTCTATCATAGGAAATCTTTATTCTGGCAAGATGACTCCAGATGACAGTATGTTATTTAAATGTGTTGGTCCAAGACAGTTTTATGGAGAAACAACCAACTAACTTACAGTAATCCTTTCATCTCGATCGCTGACCCTGATGTTGTTTCTCTTCCAGGAGATGGTGGGCTCAGGGTGGCCTCTGGGGGGAATACACTCCATGACAGCAGGCTCTCCTGCTGCCACCACCACGTCACTGGGAGTCTGACGGAAGTCATCTCTCAGAACTGGGATATTTTGAAAAAAAAAAAGAAGAGACATGGCATAACATTGTTAGAATGCTAAGTATCTACTGATGATACTCTTTTATATATAAATAGCTACAGTTTTACCCCTCTTTTAATCATATGTATCATGAGCTAGTACCTTATGTTTTTCCGTATTGGTATTGTGTTCGTACACACCTGAATGCCCCAATGCCAAAAGAACTGCCTTTAACACCTACTTTTATAGAGGTCTGCTAAAGAATTAATCCAGACAGGATGAATAGCAGCACCGTGTTGCAACTTAGATCTTATGGTAGGGGTGTTGATCTCCAGGCCTCGAGGGCCCCTGTCCTGCATGTCTTGCATGTTTTCCTGCCACAACTCAGCTGATTTGAATGAATGGATCGGTAACAGACTTGTGCAGACCTTGAGTCATTTGAATCAGCTGTGTTGCTGCAGGGAAACATGCAAGACATGCAGGACAGGGGCCCTCGAGGCCTGGAGTTCAACACCCCTGTCTTTTGGGATCCGTCTGGATGAATTTTGGATTGCCCGCATTTTTTTCCCCTCCCTTTTTGAATTCATTTTTTAAATTAAATAGATATAATGGCTCAGTGGAAAATAGTGATGGTGATGAGGTTGTATTTGCGCAAGACTAAGACCGACTATATGATTGGCTTTTATTGTTATTACACAATAAACATGAGATTGAAAGAATTTGTACTAATTAACGCATAACTATAGCTTTGAAACAGTTCTGCATACATTTAGTCATCAGATATTCTATATCTGTAGACTTTATTAATAGATAGTGACAGGCATGACAAACAAGCTGAAATAAAATCGGATTTTCTGTCTGTCTCATAGAGCAGAGCAGCACAAAGCATGATGGGACATTTCTGTAGATAGTGTTTGTCATGACTGAATTTAACATGATGAGCATCCCTGAGGTCTTCATCAGCTTACTAGTGTGTTTGTGTGTGTGTGTTTGTGTGGCATCTCAACACATCAATAATAAAGGCTCCGGTAGCTGACTTACACACAAGAGGATGAATTATTCAGTCTGCCCCCCCCACCCATCCAACACACACACACACACACACACACACGTTAACATGACACATGCACATGCATAAATACACATCAAAGACCAAAATTACCATCCCAACAAGAAAACCAGATAAATCAATTTCATCAACAGCAGGAAGTCACTCTGAATATTGAATTTCGAGAATCATCCGTCTCCTCTGCTTTCTGGAGTCTAATTCATAAAACATTTGGATTTGTCTTTGGGTCATGGTGCCTCCTTTCATATTCATCCCTCTGTAGTCAACATCTCATGGCTGACACTTGCAAGCATAAGGCTTTTTCTTTTTCACTGTGGTCTGTAGAGGTTGATGTCTCAGGCTAGACAGGGGGTATAATCCTAGTCCCCCTGAGATTTACAACGAGGATCAAAGAAACAATTTTTCAGTTGTTATTTTCGAGTTTGGTTGCTCACCTAAAAGCCTCCATAAATACGATGAAAATGATTTTTTTCTGTCATACTCTGTCATTATTGAGACATCTTTAAAAGTATCTTAAAATACTTCATGGGAGGTTATTGAGTTTTTTTTTCTTTAAAAAAAGAAACACAACAAAAGATTATTAAGCTTTATTTAACCAGGGAGAATTTCCTGAGATTAAACTTTTTTTTCAGGGGTGTTTTGGCCATGACAGATAACAACTATAAACAACAAAAGGTACAAAACACACAGCATGAGAAAGTACACATAAAATATTGACATATAAATCATAAAACCACCCAATCATTAAAGTCCACAACTGCTGAGGTCTAAAATTATATGAAATTCAACAGGTCACTCTTGAAGACATTTTGGGAACAAAGGTTTTCTGAACAATGTACATCTAGAAGTGGGATGGGAAAATAGCAATTATAGCTTAAATTAATATCCATCCCAAACACACGTGGTGTTTTCTCATCACTGACTTCTAAGAATGGTGATGAAGTTCAGAGCTATGTGTTTGTCTGAGTCTAGTTCTCTGTGGTAGACTGGGTACAGTACTCAAATATAGACTGGGTACAGAGCTTCATGTTGGACTGCTCCATAAAATACTGAGACTAGAGTTAAATAGTAGACCGAGTCCAGTGGTCCATGGTAGACCAGGTCTGGTGGTCCATGTTAGACAGGATCTGTTGGAGGAATAGTTGACCAATAAATGGTCACTAAAGATGGTCATGGTCTCCATGGCAGACTGGGTGCAGGGTTATGTGGTAAACTGGACCCAATGCATGTAGGTATTGTTAGGAGGCATCCATAAAAATGTCATCACCATAATCCAGCACAGACACAGAAGTAGCAGAGGCATGTTTGTTTTTGGTTTCAAAAAAAGAAAGGCAAAATTTTATTCTAAAGGGAAAAAAATATACAAATTCAACTTTTATCAGCTGATGAATTTCAGGGTTAAAAGGGAAAGTATGTTCAGTCAAACTGCAGTAAATATTAAGGATAAATACTGCGAAGCTAGCTCAATCTCAGAACCATGAGAAGTGGTTAAAGACAGGATTAGGGTTTTTTTTTTTTTTACTTTGGAGAAAATCAGAAGTACAAGAAGCCCTAGAATATCAAAACACTGGTGGTTCATCTTTATTAAAATACAACACCTGATTTTCAAACATTATGCTGTTGTATAGATTGTGTTGGTAATATCAATAAATCATGAATTTCCAATAATTTACAGCTGTCCTGAGTCAAATTTCCCCCGAGGGTGCAAAGACCTGCATGGATGCTGTCAAAAACAGAAAAACTCTCTTGAAGCAAATATTAATTTGGTCTTGTAATTTACACCCACAGATGCTCAGAGAAGCATTTGAACGAGAATGAATGAATGAATGAATGAATGAATGAGTGAATGAATGAATGGATGAATGAATGAATGAATGAATGAATGAATGAATGCCTGGGGACAGTAATAAAAGTGCCTTCCAAAATGTGAAAAACCACCGGAAGAGTTCTCCAATAACTGCTAAACTAACTGCTCTTCTTGTTATTCAACCAAACAGAAAAATTTCTCACCTTTCAGGCTGAAAAGACGTGTTAATGGCTGCAACATTGTCACTTACAAGACTGTGGCTGGAAGCCAACTCACTATGTAAGAGCTTATTTTGGTGTGAAAATCTGCATTAATACTTGTCTGTGTCAATGTCAAATGCATTTGCATAACAGCAGTTGACCAAGGTGCTTCACAATTTACACTAACCATCATACCATAAAGCAAAGGTTAAAACAATGAAATAAAACAGAGACATTAAACAGCAAACAGAAAACAAGTTGAGTAGAATTATCAGAGAAAAAACAGCAGTTCAAGCTGTATTAAAAGTATTTTTAAAAGAAATTTGAAAAGTGGAAGTGAAGGTGCCTGTCTAATGTCAGTGTTGTGTTGTAGATTTATGTTAAAGATCTACTGTGACAAGGTTATAACGTTTTATTTGACACTCATCCCCACTGGCCAATCTTTGATGAAGCTTTCCAATAAGAGCCAAACAGTCACTGTTTTCAAGAACGTCTCTACAGAGACAGTGGGGGTGATGGATGAGGTGTAGTCACATTATTTAAGCATGATTTTTGGATTATTTGACAGTCTTAGTGATTTTCTTTTGCACTCCTTATAAGATCAGTTACAACAAAGGCAATTTTCTCTTGAGCATGAGCATGAACTGTGAGTCAGAGCATGTTTTACTGAGATAAAAGTTCTTTTACTTGCTCTTTTCTGACTCAGACCTGAAGGACAAAACAACAATAGTCCTTCGATTCCTCATAAAAACAGGTCAATTAGTCTTCATGAGCATAAATGGCATTTTCCTTTGGTGGATAAAGTTTGTATTATTATTATTATTTTTTTAATGCTCACTCACTTGACATCTGATATGAGAGAACAAAGTCTACCAAAAAGCTAATCCAAATTGATTTTAAAAAGCTTAGCAGTTTTTGTAAATTGGATCTCAGACACATGTGGAAGGGTTTCATAAGATTCTAAGTGGATTTCCAGCACAGTTCAAATTAGATTTAAAGTTTTCTTCAGTATCATCGGTAACGTCAAATCTAAAAGGACCCTGCAGAGAACCAATAATCAGAGCTACTACTGCAATGCTACTGTGATGTAAACAGTAAACTTACATCAACAAATCATCAACTAGGTTTAAGAAGTATTGCCATAGAGAAAAAACAAGAAAGAAACAAAAACAAAAAAAACAAAACAGGCAGAGACAAAAACAGCAACCATCCTAGCCTCTTTAGGTCTCTAAAACTGAATCAGGACCACTGCAGCTATCTGTCCCTATCCAATCTGTGAAGTGAGCATGTATGTGAATGAGCAGGTGTGTGTGCAATGTCTATACAAGGCTTTACCTGAACAAGTGGAGGAGGGGGGCACAACCCAGCCATCCGAGACATCGGGGTAGACAAGGAAGAATCCCGGACCCGGCAAACCAGCAGTCCCCACAGGGAACCAGAAGAGGGAAAGGAAGAAGTCCCTCGTCAGCAAGCCCCGATCCCTCCCAGCAGGCAACAGAGGGAAGCCCCAGGTGAAGCCCCCATGACCATGGAAGAAGGCAGCCAGGGAGCCTACAGTGACGAACCTAGACCCCGCTGGGCACCAGAACCCAGTACAGGCCGGTTGCAGGCGAGGAGGTCCACGCCCCCAGGGCCACACCCCCCGCCCCGCGAAAGGCCCGCCCAACCGAGGAAAGGGCAACCCTCAACAGCCGATGCCGGCGGGTTGGAACCTACCCCGATGCCCAAGGTGGAACCCCCAGAGCCACCGGTACACCCAGCTGCAAGAGCAGCGGGGGTAAGTGGAGACAGGTGTGGAGCACGAGAACCCCCCCACAGGGAGCCGCCCAGGCAAGCCCAGCAGCAAAAAGCCCCAAACGCAGGCTGGACGGTAGATGTCCATTCAGACAGAAACACCAACATACACCCACTGACAAAGACAAGGACAATCATTCTCTCACCACTCCCAACTCCCTCTACAGGCCCGGTACAGCCCAGCAGGCCCCTCCTCCCAAGGCAACACAATGAGCCCAGACCCAGGCCCGGCAACCAGTACCTGTCCCTCCGCCCAAGGCTCAAAGCGGGAAACACTCATCACCCCTGCCCCCTGGTGATGAGTGTGCACGGGTGCAACTAATGCAGTTAAAATGAAGTGGGAAGGGGGAGGTCAGGCCACCAGGCCAAGCAGCAATGCCCCCCCAGCGCAGGCAGCCACCTCCCACCCAAGCAGAGACCAGCCCCTAGACGAGGAAGCTCCAGGCCCACACCCCAGCCCACACCAGAGTAGTCTGGATACCCCACTCAAGGCCCAAATAAGATTTTGGGAACCAGAGCGCCCCATGACAGCGTCTCAACTCCATAGTGGATCACAAACAAATATGTACAATGTATAGACGGTCTTCCATGTATGTACCTACTGTGATGCTCACGCTGGTGTGCACGTGAGACAAGCTCCAGCATGCACTGGATGACCTGGCCATAAACTAATGTGAACTTTAGAAACTAGAGCCACCATAGCAATGAAGGCTTCCCACAGCCATCAGCAGAAGGTCCAAGAACACACTCGTAACCTTTAAGAAGTTCAATCATTTCAAAATAAAGACACACTGAAACTACACTGTTTCAAACGCAGCCATTGTCTAATCTGGCAAAAGACAAAACACAAAAACTGCTACCTACAACCTAAAGCTAAATGATAGATTTGGTCAACGATTTTTTAATTAAGTTAGGATTTTGGGAACCGGAGCACCCGGAGAAAACCCATTCAAGACAGAAATGATATGTAGTAGTTTTTAAACACCTGGACACATTGAATGTATCCAAATGTTTAAAAACTACTGTATGTTAAGTCTTGAATTTTTGTTGCCGTTTGATATTTTCAATTGTGGTGTTTCTTGTTCAACCTGCTGAAGCTGATACTTCTTTTTATCTTTGTAAACATATGTATATATATATATATATATATATATATATGTATACTATTAATCCCCATGCGAAAATTCCTTCTCCGCATTTGACCCATCTGGGCTACTAGACCCAGAGCGGTGGGCTGCCGCAGTGCGGCGCCCGGGGAGCGGGCGGGGTTTTGGGTGCCTTGCTCGGGGGCACCTCATCCTGTGACATTCCTTAGTTCTTTTGATGTGTCTGTCCAACTCACTCTACATCTTGGCTCGCTGGTCTTCCACCCCTCTGTTCTGTCTTTCTGTCACAGGGTTGAGAAGAGGAAACCCCAGGCTGAGACCAATGTTGAGGTGCCCCAGTGTGGCCCCGTAGTTTGCTGGAGAACCCAATGAGCCCAGGTCCAGCGAGGGCCCAACAAGGCTTCCATTTGTGATGTTGCTGGTGAGAAGAGACCTGCTACGCTCGTTCAGTAATTTGGAATTGGCTTCTGAGAGTCGACCAGTGGTCCTCTCTAGTTTTGCAGCTAAGGACTTGCGGAGATGCAGCTCCTCTTTGTAGAGCTGCTGGTATCGCTCTAGCTCCATGCGGGTGGACTCTCTCTGGGTAAAGCTGTCCTGCTGAGTGGTGCGGGCCCGACTCAGTTCTCCCTCCAGATCTTTGATCTTCTGCTCCAGCTGAGAACGCAGGTTAGCCTCGTTGGCAGCTTTGATCTGATCTAGTGCCTGTTGGGATGCTGCCTGGGACTGGAGAGAGAGGTTGACCTGCTCTAGTTTCTGCTGTAATTCCTGCCAGATTCTCTCCTCTGTTTTACGGCGGTACTGCTCCAACTGGGTTTGCTCCACGACCATTCGTTGTCTCAGGTCCAGTACCTCGTCCTCCAAGTGCCTCTTACTCCTCTCCAGCTGCTCATTACTGTGACTCAGGAAGACCACCTGATTCTTAAGCTCGCCATTCAGCCTTTCTAGTTGGCTGCACCGGGACGCTTCCTTATCTAGCTGTATCTGCAGATCATCCACCTTGTCTTTCATTCTTCCAAGAGCACCGTCTGCCTGGTTGTGTCTGTGAAGACTGTTAGACGGAGAGCCAAACTCTGCTCCAGCACCATCTTGATCCCGCAGTTTCTTCTTGGCAGTTTTTAATAAAGTACGGAGCCTGGACATTTCTTTTTGAAGCTCTGTGTTTCTCTTCATCTCCTGATCAAGACAAGTGTCAACAGCCTTCTTCTGCTCAGCGAGCTTCTTAGCTTTCCTCTTTTCTTTCTCCATCTGGTTGGTCAGCTCCACTTTTTCCTTTTCCAGCTCTGCCATACGGAGTCCCAGCTTTGAGCGGCTCTTCAGCTCCTCCTCCGGGAGGGCCAGAGAGTCCAGGGCTGTATGAGACAGGGTGCTTTGTTTTTGGACCTCTCTACTCAGCTGGTCTTCTAAAGTCTTCTTACTGCATTGGAGATGTTCTACCAAGTCCTCCAAATGACCACGCCACCTGGCAGTTTCTTGAACATCTTTCTGCAGCGCATCAATTTTACTGGACTGTTGCTTTGCAGCAGCTTCCAGTCTGGCATTCTCGATCTCCAACTTTTGCACAGCGTCCTGTTTGATGGTGATAGCAGAAGTTGCAGAGGCAGCCAGCGCCTCCTGGAGTTTGTGAGTGGCATTAGCGAGTTCCTTCTCCCTTTCATCCAGACTGCCCTTCAGACTGTTAATACATTTCTCTGCCTGCACATACTGATCTTCGCTTTCTTCAAGCTTTCCCTTGAGCCTGTCCAAGTCTTTGAATAGTCGAGCTTTTTCTTTCTCCAGGTCATTGCGGAAGCACGTGTTCACCTCCAGAGAACCTTCACTCATTGACAGCTTCTTGAGAGAGTCAGCTAGCTCCTGCTGCAGCTGCCATAGTTTAGTCTCTATGTCATTCTTCTCCTCCTTTAACTTGTAGATCTCATCACGGAAGTCAGCAGCCTTGCTGGATAGCTCCTTGTTTCTCTGCTCCACTAGCTGGACTCTCTCTTGACAGTCGGAGCGCAGCTTGGACAGAATGTCACTGAACCACTCTTGGGCATCGGTCACAGCACACGTCTTTGCAACTCCTTTGTTTTGAGCCTCTTCCAGCTGTTGCCGTAGTAACATGGCCTCACTCTGGACCTGGGCTAGCCACTCTTGGGTGGCTTCTTGACGTGCTTTGGCATGGCTGACCGAGTCTTTCTCCGTTTGAAGAGCCGTTTCTAGGTCCTTCACATGTGCGGACGCCTGGTTCTTCTCCCGCTGGACGACGTCAAGCAAGAGACTCTTCTCTGTCAGCTGCAGCGTGAGTCGATTGACCTCATTTTCCATCTTGTTTGCATCGGACTCAGCCTCGGCCAGCTTCTGGGAGAGGCTGCTAACTGCCTCACGCGACGTGGCTGTTTCACCGGTTAGTCTGTCTTTGAGACGCTGGTGTTCTTCCTTCTCTTGGAGCAGAGCTTTCTCTGCATCTGCATGACCTTTCTGGCAAAGCTCAGCTTCCTTTAAAGCTTCAGCGAGGCGACTTAGAGTTGACTCAACCTCTATCTCTAGCGCTTCACGAACGTGCCGCTCGCTTTCTAGCTGTGCTGTTGAGACAGTTAACTTAGCGTTCAAGGTGGTCAGCTCGCTGTTGCAGCTGAAGACGGTTTGGGTAACCGCTTCTTTGCTTAGTTTGAGATCCTGTCGTACATCTTCCAGCTGCTTCCTAAGGATGTCATTCTCCTCCAAAAGATGGCTCTCCTTGCGGCTGCTGTTTGCTTTTGATCGTTCGAGGTCTGACGTTATGATAGACACCTGTTCTTGTAAAAAAGCAATCTGCCGAAGCAGCTTCCCCTCCCTTTCACTGGCCTCAGTGAGCTGAGACAAAGCCTCATTGCTTTTGGTGTGGTTTGTTTTGTTCTCCTCCTCCATCTCTTGCTGCTTCTGTATGTGGCTCTTCAGCAGATTTTCCAGCAGGGTCCGTAAATTGCGCTCCTGAGCTAGCAGTCTCTGAGCCTCACTGTGCTCGTCTTCCAGCTGTTTCATGTTGCTTGTCAGTATTCTCATCTCCAGCTCATGGTTTCTGAATGTTAACTCCAGCTTCTGCTTCTCCTGAACCTCCTGCTGATGCAACTCCTCCATTCTCCTCAGTCTATTTCTATTATTGTTGGACATCGTGGTGACATTGCAGCTATTCTCCTGCTCCTGTTTCAGCTGAAATTTGAGGTTTGTGACTTCAGACTTCAATTCCAGCTGGTTGCACTCCAATGCAGACTTTTTATCCCTCGCTTCCTTCAGCGAGATCTTTAACTCTGACGTCTCTAGTTTCATCTGGCTCACCTCTTCTGCCAGGTAATCGTGGCGACTCCTTGCTTTTTGGATGGAGCGTTCATATTTGTAGAAAATGTTTCGTAGCTTTGCAGTGGTTGTTGAGTCCAAATTGCCTGAGTGAAGCTTCTGGATGAGGAGACATGCGCGATGGTAGCTTGAAGTGGGTGAGTCTGTGTCATCTGAGGACGAGTCTGATGACTGCATGAGTTTATCAAAATCTTCTGGCATGACCATTTCGTCAGGGTTCTTGGTTTTCTGTTGTCCACTAGTTTTCAACCTTCCCTCATCGTCCGACTCGTCACTTAAAGAGCTACCGTTAAACACACGGAGAGGATTTCCATTAGCATGCCTGTTAGTCTGAGGGGCTCTGCTGTGCCGGGCCCCCCTGACCAGCTCCAGCTTTGAGGTCCCTTCTACTGCTTCCTTTTCTTGTTTTTCGCCATTGCAGGTCTGCTGGACTTGGGGATGCAATTGCACTGGATCCTTGTTGGCACTCGTTGCAGCAACAGGATGAACTTGGTCGTCTTCATACTCTGATAGGGAGACGGAGACCTGTATTTCTTTTTCATCCAGTTGGGGGTCGTCGATCAGAGGTGGACTTTGGGACTTGTCATTCTTCTCTTTCCTAACATCAATAAAACCGATGGCCCCACACTGACGCTGAGATTTCTCGGATTGGCTCATTGTTTCTTTATCAGATGGTGATAAAATATTTGTTCATTAGCTCTGAAGTTATCGCTGCACTAATAGTGATCACTGACGCTTGCATCTGACACTGAATTTCTCATTGTAATGTAGACAGGTTCTATGATGTCATCAGCTATATGATGTCATAGAACACATGATGCTCTTTGATGCTCATTCCACTGACACTCCCTAATGGAATGTTGTGTTAGTTGCCAGGCAACAACCATGTTGAAGATGCCACGTGCCAGGCAGGACATAGCTGAGATCTAGTGGCTCATTGGCTGCTGAATAACCTAGCAACCTTAGCCTAGTGCATCATCTCTTTCACCTTTTACTGTGAAGCATTGAACGCCACGTATTACTTCTATCCAGATTTATTCTGTTGCCTAATGTCTCACTGTGATTAACATGTGGCTAGTCCATGGTTAGCAATTAGATGCGATTCGCACTAGGCTAGCCTGCGGTCAGCACATGGCTAGCCCGCAGTTAGCAAATAGTCTTCAGTCACTTTAGGTTTACTGGTTGCTCTCTGTAAAGCTTCTATTCACTAGTTAAAACTTCTGAATGTTTCCAATCAGGTTTGAGCATAGGGAGGGAAAGTAATCTCTGCTGGAAGCGATCCAGCCTCTATGGCTAAATGAACGGGAATTTCTGTTCAAAAAATTATATTTCGGTTTTCCTTAAAGGTTATGATAATAGCTTCCAAATCATAAGTGTGTCAGGCAACTCTATCGAGTTCAGGTGGTCATACTTAATTTTTTCCATCAATTTGAATTCTTTTTAATGTTTTTTAATAAGCCGATAAAAGACGACACTGACCAAAGGTTAACTAGGTGAAATCGACATGTAGGTATATGTAACCCAGGTTGACTGAGCTATCAAACAAACATCAATAAATACATTGGGTAAAAAGTCAATAAATATGTTGATGTGGTTAAATATTCACTGAAAACATATTTTAATTTCAATTTATTTATTTGGTAGGGACAATGCACATTAATTATATTTCTGTAAATGTGCCAGAATTAACCAAGAGGCTATTTTTCATCTGTTGTCCCTAGACAATTCCTTAATTGTCTTGCTAAAAACAGACAATACAAACAGGGTTTAAATAACTACACAAAATTTGTTAAGAAATACAAATGATACAATCAATAAAAACAAAAAAACACAACACAAGTATGATAAAAATAAGTAATTAAAACTCAATGAAAAATCAATATATTGATGGCAAAAAACAGGTGTTCACAAGGTGGGATTAGAAATTAGGGATTAAAATGAGATACTCATTATTTAAAATGCTGAAAGACCTGATGTGTTATGAACCAGTTCTTTAAATGTTTTTTAAACAGATTATAAGTAGTAAGAGCTCGGATTGTATGAGGGACAGAGTTCCACTCCCGCGCAGCCGTAACCGAAAATTCACTCGAGTAAAGACACTTTTCTGGAGAGGAACAATACAATCTTGCCAGATTGCCCCTCTTATTGATCGATGTGAGTTGTTCCTTATATTTACAAACTGAGTGAGTGGTGGAGATGACAGACCGATGTGATATTTTATTTCATTGAGGAACAAGTTGAAAGCTAAAAGATGTGTAATTTCATTGGTTATTTTTGCTTAAAATGTCTTTAGACTCTTATTTTGAAGGGCACCAACTGATTTGTTCTAAGGTTTTCTCCGCTCTACGACGCAGAGTTTTGTAGACAGCAAATGCGAGTTTTAGAAAAAAAAGAGTCTAAAGTTATTAACAGCCAATTTTATTAAGGAAAAACATTATAAAGAAGTTACTTTTGTTTTTTAACCTGTTCCTGTGTGGAGACGATTTGTACATCGGAAAATCGGGACTTGGTGAGTAAAAAAAAAAAAAAGTTGGAAATGTATTTATTTTATGTAAAGAACTGTACAATATAATTATAATTTTGTGAATATGTAAAGCTGTGGTGGTGAATTTTAGTTTTTTTTTTTTTTTTTTTTTTTTTTTTTTAATAAAGAAAGTGAGGGGGATATGAATCGGGGGTGATGGAGTGAGGGGGA
>JBAMYA010042879.1:0-13939 GCA_037176975.1 Arrhamphus sclerolepis
CTGACAAACTGAAAAAAAAGTGAGTATATTCATGATCCAGCAAGGGTGTAGCTTAATCCATCTCTGCACTCATCACCTCGAAATTCCTCTACTGATCGTGGACAACTGTGGCCATTTATCAGGAAGTAATTTTCAGCTTTTGGGATGTCATGGTTTTGGTAAAATGGTTTTTGAAAATATTTGGGGGAAAAAAAAAACCCAACAGCACTGTCACATGCATTACTAAAATTGTAACAAGAATAATATCATCAGTATTTTAATAGTAAAGCATTATATTACTGTGTTACAGCAAAAAGTAATATATTACAGTAATATAATTATTTTTGTAATGAATTACTCTCAGCACAAGAAGAAGCAGCAAATCAGAGTGGTGACATAATTGCCTGTGCTGTAGAAAGATAATTCAAGATGAGGATGAGGGGTTGAAAAAGGTTACAATGCCATTTCAGAAACTCCCAGAGCTTTGCAGAGTCATTGTAGGAGTGTAAAGGTGGATTAGAGTTGAAATGATAGTGAACCTATTCATGAGTTACCGACCTTTAAAATTCCAACAAGTGCATATCTATGACTCATTCACAAGGTCACAAAAGATCCAAGGAAGACTTCCTGGGAACGTCTGGCCTTCATTCTCATTAGAATGTCAGTGTTCATGACTCAAATAACAAAAAAACAAAAACATTTGAAAAAGTTAAAAATAGAATTTGTGACAGAGAAAATATGCCTTTGCCTTTCTTTCAAGGACTGACCCATTTTATTACAAGATACTCAGAAAGATAAGAAATCAGGTAAGGGACAGTTTTTATTTTACATGGAATTGCATTGGTCTTCCTCCTACTCACACTATATAAAACAACACTTGATGCATCTGTCCAACAAAACTCTTAATACCGTGAAATATTTTCAAATTTAAGACAAGGAAGAAAAAGGTGCCCCATTTTTTTTAAAGTTTTAGAGGCAGGAGGGGGGAAGGGAGCTTCCTGTGTCTCACATTTTTGTTTGGTGCTTCACGTGTGCATCTTACTTGGTGGGATTGAAAATTGCTTTAAAGATTGGCATGTCCTCTGCCACAGGTCCTGGACTACTTCCCCAAAGGAGAGTTTTAACATTAATGAAGTGGAGAGATTGGTAAACTGTCGATGGAATGGTATGTTTGAGACAAGCCAGCAGTGGGAATTCATCGAATATAACACCCTGAACTGTTCTGTGGCACATGTCTTTTCTTACTGTAGATCCTAGTGAAACACGGTCAAAGATGTGAGTTTTTAAATCAACATCTTCAAAGAGACAATTATTGATTTTCCACTGGTTTCCATCGTAATTCTTTTAAATCTGTTTACAGCATATAAATGCTCAATTTGTTTTTGTCCATAATTAGAGATTTATACATATAGATTTATACATCAAATAGATTTGCAGCACATTATTTCATAAAATCATAAAGTATGTACAAATCCTACTACAAGTCAGTTGTGTATTAGCAAGTGGAAGAAATTATTTCATACCGTTAAAAGATACTGTGCTTTTTAAAAAGACCCCAGAGTGTTTGTTTTGGGACAATAATCCAAGAAATGAGTAACACACAAGCCACACCAAAGCCAACATACTGCAGAAACAACAAATCTTCGCCTCACAGCAGAACATGACCTCACCACTCACCCTGCTAACACAACTCTGACAACTCATCTAAATATAGACGACTGACGAATGTATCATTTCATTTCACACAAGACTAAATAATATCCTATGGATGTGGCATGTCCAAGCCTTCATTTCTTTACAGCTCTGCACCAGCTGGTCCGTGAATCATAAAACTGTTAGTGGTTGAGGCTGGATCATAAAAACTAAATTAAAACAATGAAATCATTAATTCTTCAACATATTCATTCCACCAGACTCTGGCAGACAAGAAACAACTCATTCAATACAACTTGAAAACTGAGAACTCCCTGATCCAACTGGTAATCTGTAAAACTGAATAAATATGCTTCAATGCCTCCTAAACTGAATTCCAAAAGGAATAAAAAACAAGTGTTCCTGATATAGGTGATTTTATTCAGCTTGTCTTGCTTACTTACTGACATGAATAAACAACCATGTCTGACTTTTGTCCACCATATAAAACAGTCAAGCCTTCTAATCTTGTACGGAAATCTCACACACTCAAAGCCAAAATTATTCATACCCCTGTCAAATACAAGGAATTTCTTATTTTTCTAATTTACAGATTATTTCACCTCAGATCTGATACAAAGAGGACATGCAAGAAAGTCTGAAGCCATGACCAATTCATTTTAGATATAAAGTTTAAAGAAACATCTTCAACAGGGTGAAAACAAAAAATGTCCAAAATTACTTATACCCTGTCTCAATAATCAATTGCAAACTCCTTATTTCTTATCACAGCCTCCAAATGATTTTTGTAATTGTGCACAAGCTTCTTGCAAGTATGTGGAGCGATTTTGGACCATTCCTCCTTGGAAAAAGTTTCTAGATCCTTGAGGTTGGAGGGTTCCCGTGCTGTCACCAGTTTCTTAAGCTCCTTCCAGGTTCTCAATTGGGTTTAAATCAGGACTCTGACTTGGCCACTCCATAACATTAATGTCATTGTCCTAGAACCATATCTGGATCACCTTGGCCGTACGCTTTGGATCATTGTCCTGCTGAAGGGTCCAATGCTCCCCCAGCTCCAGGTTGTCTGCTGACTGCCTGAGGTTTTCTTCAAGAATCTTGATATAGGCTTCTTCTCTTTCCTCATGATGCTTTCCACTTTAACTAAGTTGCCAGGCCCGTTTGCAGAAAAGCTGCATTTCACAGTTGGGACCATGTTTTTTGCCTTGTAGGCTTCGTCGTTCTTTTGCCAGATGAAAGTTACATCTCTGTGCCCAAAAAGCTCAATTTTTGTTTCATCTGATCACAGAACAGATGACCAGAAGCTTTCATCTTTCTCTAGATTCTTCTCTTCAAAAGTCAGATGAGCTTTTCCATGCTTTGGCTGAAGTAGGGGGGGGCCTTCTTGGACAACATCCATAGAGAGTATTTTGGTGCAGTGTCTGTCTTGATATAGTCTCACCACTTTCACTCAGTTCCTTCAGGACAGCCTTGGTAGTAGTCCTTGGATTGTTTTCTACATCTCGCTTGATCTTTCTGGCTAGCCAAGGTGACACTAGTGACTTCAGACCATGTCCTTTAAGGGTTTTCACAATATTAAACTTCTGTTACTTCTTGAAGATACTTTGCATTGTTGACACTGGCATCTGAAATTACTTGGACATTTTTTGGTATCCTTTTCCTTTACAATGCGTGCTCTTAAGTCCTCACTGAGTTCTTTGGTCTTTGCCATAGAAAAGACCAAAGAAAGTTGACTTTTATAGTCAAACTGGTCAAAGAAACTCATTAACTTTGAAAATACTATAAAAACTTTTGAGATAATTAACCACTTAAAGACAATGGTTTGTTTGAACATCCTGTGACTGTTTGTCTTGTGTGTCCTATTTATTTTAAATCTGAGGTGAAATAATCATCTGTAAATGAGAGAATTAAGAAATTCCTTGTATTTGACAGTGGTATGTATAATTTTGGGCTTTAGAGTATAACGGCAATCCGATGTTGAAATGCAATGCTTGGCAATACTGCTATTTGTAATTGTGATGCATCTAAGCCATTGATGGAATGTAAACATGTCATTGATTTCAATAATACATTCAAGGTACTATTTCTGATAAAGCTCATGGCGAAGGCCAATTTAAAAGTTCTCATACACCAACACTTACCTATGTTAAACATTGACAGCTGGGACATCATTGGAACTTTATATACATTTCCATCTCCACCAGTGAAGGACCTCATCTTTGTGTTCTCGGGCTTGAAGCAAGACTTCCACAAGCCTTTGAAGTAAATTGCGTTAACAGCAACTAGACGGGTCAGTGCTGAATCCAACATGTCCGCTTTGACCAAGGTAGGGATGTGACCTGAATAGTACCAAAACAGTAAATCAGAATGAGGTTCTCTTTGTTGTATGAATATAAACTAAACTTATTCTGCACTACCAGGGGCTGTACCTATACAATGCATCAGTTAGTTAAAGTATTAATCATTTAATGTGAAACTGACTTAAACTGAATTTGTGAAATGACTCTACATGTTTAACTCAAGAGACTGTATCTACCTTTGGTCTTATTGTTGACCCAAACATTGATTTCATCTGATGCTGTTTGGGGGTTGCTGAAGTCCAGGGTCCTGCTCTCACACTGAAAGTTGGCTTTGTTGGCACTCACGAAGGTCTCCTTCATGGGGAAACCCCTCTGGCTGAACAAGGCGTTGGCAATCAGCACGATGTCCTGATTGGACTTGGCAGTCAAGGATTTGTGCAGCTTCTTCAACATTTTGTAAGGCCCTGTCCAGACCAAGTAAATTCCTCAAACACTGTTCAGGGTTTAAATATGAAAAGATTTTAAAATGCTCATCTGGCTGTTGTGACTTCAGGTCACAATGAGCTCATCTATCACAGTCTAATGTCAAAACAGTGTTGCCCAGCCGGACTACAGTTACTGCCTGACCCTCTACTGCAAGAGACCATTCTTACCATTTCTCTTGTAACGTAGAGCTTTAAGAAGTTGCCTCTGTGTTTCCCCGTCAGCTCCGGGTAGCAGCATGCCGAGGATAGAAGCCACTCCGTGAGGTGAAAGAACCACATTTTCCAAGGGCTTGGTTCTAACTACTTCCTTAAACACCTGTATGCCAAAATCAGAGCCCCGTTCTCCATAGGACGGAGCTAGAGAGAGCACACTCTTATGGCCATACAGGGCCATCAATGCATAAAGGAAAAACAAAGAGATGCTCTTCATTTTGATCCCTGCAGCACCTGATAAGGGACAATGACAAGAATCTCAGATGTAGCTTCTGTGGTTATCTCATTAGTCGATTTATTCTGAAAATGACACAATTATAAAAAAAATAAATAAATACTATTCCTCATAAGATAACCGGGTAACTCTCATGCAATCATCAATGATTACATGGCCCCTTTTGTCCTTCAAGCAACAATACCTATTATTTACCTATGCAGCATTTAACTTTCCCCCTAAATATTATAGGACAGTGTTGAGAACAGTGGAACTGATGTCTCCTTTTAACAACAAACTATTCAAACATTTAGGACAATCAAAGGAAAGCGATTCAGGCTGGCCCACTCTTTGATGCGAAAATAGCTATTTTGCGTGATTAAAGATGTAGTAAGAATGGCCTCACTCTCTCGTTTATTACTTTTATTAATCAAGGGGACACACCATGCAATAGTTTTCACTTGTACGTTTATGGCCAAGCAAACCTCATTCACAAGAGAAAAGGTGCGGTTTAGAGTGAAACAGTGCTTTCAATATAAATGTTAATGAGCGACTGTTGAGCACCTTTCTGCTCAAATTCAGACATGAAAGCAACAAGCAGCACAAACAGCAGGCAGTCCGAGCATGCGACCCTGCACCGAGCATACGAAGCGCACTTTCTGTCGAAGCTACTGTTATGGAAATCATGTCGACGTAATTTAAATTCACACACACACAAAAAGGCCAGCTTAAATATTCATAACTAACAATCTCATATTCTGAACTGTAGAAACATTTATTTAAAGCCACGAGCAACTTCTTGATTGAAATGTAAGTAATACTTAATGTTAAGCTGAGGTGTAGCGTCTGGACCTGTCCATTACAGTTTGGGCTTTATACATTCATTCCCCAGGAAAAAAGGACGACAGTCCTTATCTACCACGAAGTGATGTTACTGAAACTTATCTCGAAACTGTGATCTTACCAAGTCCAAACGGCAAGCGAAGATTCGTCCGTAATGTCAAGGTAAAACTGTCCCTATTCCACAGAAAGTCAACTACTAATGACGCCTCTGTTGTTAAAAAGAGGACTTTATTTAACTTAACTCCGCCTTATAACATAACAGACGACCAAGCACGAAATGTGCGATTCTTTTGGCGAAAAAACACCGAATAGAATAAATGCTTCCGCTAGACTTTCAAAGTAAAAGCCAGTACGTTACCACGGCAACACCGTTTAAACATCTGTTAAATAATATGTCATTGTATTTTTATTGGTTTTCGCTAATATTGCTTACAAAGAAAGAAAGAGACAAAGAAATAAAGAAAAATGAGGTATTTCATGACGATATTTAATGACATTGCCGGAAGCTGTAAGACAGACTAATGGTCGGCTTGACAGATCTGATAACTTTTTTTCCCCTGTGAGAAAGGCTTTCAAACATTCCACCACGTGAATTTTTTAAAAACAACGTTACGAAATCAGTCTTATCTGAAAAACTTGTGAGGTCTTCTGAGTTACCATAATAATAAAGAATGAAAAAAAAAAGTAAATTTAAAATAATACTCCATTCAAAATTGAAACTGATTCAAACATTGGGAGTCATGAACCCATTAAGCAGCAAAGACAACATTTTAGTTACACTCATCATCAAACAAAACTTAACTTTTACTGAACAAGATAATTTTTCACAGTCATTTCTCTGTTGAAAGTTTTGACTCCGACACATGGTTTGCCTTGTCATGAAACTGATGAACTTAGTGATAACCTTTATTTTGAAAACTTGTGAAATTTCAAACAGCTAGATGCAGTGTGCTAAGATTGATCAATAACATGCAACAAGAGTGACATTGCATACCTTACAACAGTTATGTTGGGAAAAAAAAAGAACTTTCGTACCAAATATATGTAAGTATATACTTCTGTGGTTTTCAACAAATTAGTCTGCATAAACAATTAAATTTAGACATTTATGGCTCTTGGCTTTTATTGAAATTATTTAAAGTTAAGAGGAAAGTGAGGCAGAAAAGGGGAAAACATGCAGGTCATCACAGATCAGGAATCAAATCTGTGACTACTGCAGGAAGACAATATCCTCTCTATATGGGTCATAAACAATGTCAATTAAGTTTTGTTCAACTACACAATCTTGAACAACACTTGAGAAAGCAAGTATGCTTTGATCTGGTCAGTAATATATACCCTAAGTCCACTTTAAGTATAAAACGGTCATATTGCAGTCTTCCACAGTTTAATCGTTTTGTTCTGAAAGTTTGTTTTAATGTCCAAAAAACACTTTTAATGTTCAAATTGAATTAATATTTTATCCCCCAATGGGAAACTAGATTGCTGTAACTTTAATTATTTAAATGTGTTTAAAGAATTAGTATAGATGATTATAGCTGCCAGAAGGAAGGATCTTGTTTGTGTTGCAGTTGTTCTGAAGAAGCTTCTGAGGACACTGTTGTAAAATCACTGAAGAGGACACTCAGGGTTTTTCATTTTATAACAGAACAGAACCAGCCGTCTTCATAAATTTGTCTTTTTCTTTTTTAATTCTTTGAGTTGGCATGGGCTCTGATGTTGCTCCCCCAACAGATGACTGCCTATTAGACTGCACTTCTCAAACATAAAATATGCAACACTTCGCTGTAAACACAGAAGGGCCAAGCATCCTTAAGAAGCTTCTTGTGTTGTCTCCAGTCTGTTGTCCAGATGAACACTAAAGTATGTGTATGCCTCCTCTTCTTCTCAACAACATGCTTATATAGCACCTTTATAGTCTCAGGACCACTTGAGGTGCTTTTACAAAGCAAACAGCTTTCTCTCACTGCCACACACAATGGAAATACTGGTACTTATTCCTGGTCCTCTTAAAGTCCACAATCATCTTCGTTGTCTTGTGCACATTCAAGAGGAGATGATTGTTCCCACGCCATGCAACAAAGCAGTCCACCAGTTATCTATACTCAGTCTCTTGTCCACCACTACTGCAACAAGCTGCCCCCCTTAGCACGCTATCCTAGAAGGAATGACCTTTTCCAGATGTATACCAGCTCAGGGGAAATTATGCAAATTTTTTCCATGGTGATTAACACTTGAAACCTTTAGGTTTTGCTTGATTGTAGTTCACATATTGCACAAAGAAAGCTATAAAAACACTGAATAGGTAACAATCAAAAAAGGTTAATCTGATGTCTTTAATTTCCAGCATTTTCAAGTTGCTCATTGATGAGGCATTTATAATATTCAGATTACAATATAAGCTTAGAATCAAATTCAAAATACAGAGAAAAAAAATAATTAAAAAAATATTCTTTATTCATGTACTCAAAATTGTCTCAGTCATTTGAAACAAACTTTTTTCCTCCTGAAATCTGTATTTCAAGCAGCTGTAAACCTGAGCAGCATTTAAGCGTATTTATTTTGGTCACGGTAATCAGGAGTAGTAAGGCCACTGACTGGCTTATTTAACCGCCAGTCATTGCTTCAACCACTGCTGGAGGAGTAAGAAGACATGGTCACGAGCCAGAGACAGCTGTGGGAGGTCCTCACTCCTGGCTGGGTACATGTTGGCGCAGTGAGCCGTTCCTGGATCCATGAAAAATATGAATGACAAAGACATACGAGCAGAAAAACAAAACAGCATGAAGCACAATTTCATAGGCGTTTATCAGTGAACATATTTTCAGTTGAAAAACCAAGACATTGTTTTACTGTGGAACAGCAGCTTTTTCTCTGATGTGAAGGAACCACAACAATTTGGGAAAAAGCTATGTCTAAATTTTTAACCTAAGACACTGTAATAGAAATCATTGCTTCAGTTTATTAAGGCTTGTGGGGATTTGTTCACACAGAGCTCTCTTATGTTATTGTATCAGCATTTCAATTACCTTAACTGGGCCATTGCAATATTGCCATTTTCTTTTTAAGCTTATCTGTTGTAGATCTGCTGGTGTGCTTAAGATTGTTTTCCGGTTGTATAATCCAATTCTTTAGAACATATTTCCTCATATTTTGAATTTGTAGTACACGGTGAACTCAACATGACTCAACATGCCTAGGTTCTGTGGCATTGAAACAGGCCAAATCATCATCCTGCCAATACTGTGTGCGGCAGATGGCATGGACTTTTTTTTTGTTTTGTGCCGATATTCCATGGTTGTTAATGACAAACAAGACCCTATGCATTGTGGCTTTTGTTTCATCTTTAGACTTAATACAATTACAAAAAGACAGGCAGGGTTTCCCGCACATAGACTAATGTGTGGCGCAGCGCCACAGATAGGCTACCTCCCCACTAATGTGATTTTGAAATTAAAAACAAAAATTGTTCTGTTCATTCGTAGCCAACTGTCCGGGGCATGTAGACTCTTGATTTGGGCAGCAACTTAACCCTGGCGACTGCACAACCGGACAACAAACTTTTATCGCTGTTTTTTTTTTTTTTTTCTTTTCTTTTTCAAGGGCTGGGCACATTAACTTTGACTTTTAAAGTCTGTTCCTCTCAGAATCTGAACATAGACACCATGGTTCATGGAAAAGAACTGGCGGGGATTGAGAAAAGTACATAAATCTACCAAGGGCATTTCAATTAAACCTCTTCCAGATGGCAGAGTTGATAGAAGAAAAGTTATTTGTAGACTCTGCAAAGCTGAATTTTCCTGTCACCAGAGCAGTGTTGTCACCTTGGCGACTTTCTAGCTAAATCTGGTGACTTTCCTAACCCCCACCCCCCCAGTGACTTTTTCTTTGGTCAAAAGCGACTACTAACAAATCTAGCGACTTTGTCGTGTGTTATTGGAGATTTTTCTGGTGTTTTGCAGTCTCTGACATCATGCAGTTATGGTGCATTCACAAGTACGCAGTGCCTGCAGCATCTGCATCCTTCTCTATGATGGCCTGGCTGTGTCTTGCTGACAAACAAGCAGGGGGTGCTGCTGTGAGCCCCTCCCCTTCCCAAAGCACTGGGAGGCGGTCAGTTTCACAGCAGCCTCCCAGTGCCCCCAGCTGCAGTCAGAGCAGAGACTGGTAACTCTGCCAAAGTGTCTGTTTTGGGTCACTTTGGTCCCAAGCCCTGATAAAGGAGGAGGGTTGGATGTAGAACTAGACATTCTAGCCCAAATAAATTTGATATTCTAACATTTAACAATACAAGACAACATTGCTTCATATAATGTGGGTCTAGACAAAGCCTTTAAGTTATTATATATGAGAAGTGATGACCTATTTTAATGATATATATATATATATATATATATATATATAAAAAGAATCAACAGAAGAACTCTGAAAGTGTCTCTCACACTTTAGCTGAGAAAGTGTGCTTGCCCACTGCACACACTTTGCATACACCCCGATGACCAACTCCACTGAGCACCTCGACATTTGATTCCCTCCCCAGCACCAGGGGAGCACCACAAATTGCTACCTGGTCTGTGGGAAACACTGACAGGCTATGACAAACATTTGACATGGTAACTGAGGCTCGTAGAACACCCAGCGCATGATTTTGCAATCATGATAAAGATCAACTTATAAACTGATGTTTCCAAAGACTACTCTGAGCAAGGATGTCTCTCAATACGAAACATATTTGCCAAGAGTTAGAAGAACAATGTGTCCCATATGTTAATAAGATTGGCCAAAGCATGCAACAACTCCAACTGTTTACTTTGTCTCTACATTTTAACTGTAAGACTTCCATCTTCCAACACCGTGAAAAAATTAACTGTTAAATAAATTCAGTCCATATAAGTGATCCACAAGTGTCACAGTTTTAAAGTCCATAAGACAGAGCTCCAATGCTTATCAAATGTTTGAGGCTTTGTGTTTTACAAGATGAAAATTCTGTGCCTACCTCCTCATGAGAATTTCTCTGATTCCCCAAAGTGCAGGTCAACCGCAGGTAAGCTGCTCACTATTACTCTTAAGTACGACACACAACCGCGGCTCAGTTAATCAGAACAAAAAATTATGTGTGTTTGTGTGTGTGTGTAAGGGGGCCGGTTAGAATATTGTCACAGTGCATTGATGTCAGTAAAATCATTCACATAGCGTGATTCTCACCTTTAATGAAAACTGCAGGGAGGTCAGCAGTGATGTCCTTGGTGATCCCCAAGGCATGCCATGGGTCAATGGACCCATTGGGGAAAACTATTCTGCTGGAGCGGATGTTGTAACCACCATAATACTCATTGGTCTGAGCGACAGCGTCCGCCACCTGCTCAGCACTTATATTGTAGAAGTCTGCACACTGTTTCACTTGATAACTGGAATTCAAAAGATTCAAAAGTAGTTAATTAAAAATAAATTAAATGACATATGACAACTTACATGGCCTAGACACACACATAGATGGACGGACACACACACAGATAGATAGATAGATACACACACAGACAGACAAACAGACAGGCAGACATAGATATATGCAGGCAGAGACACAATGTGTAGTGTACTCACACAAGAGGGAAGCCAGTGAATGGCTGGTTTGGTGAATCTGTGCTCTGGTAGAATCCAAATTCACTGCACGTCTGGTAGACCCACTGTCTCCCTGACAACACATACAACATTTAGTCAGTGCCTGCAAGTTAATTTGCCTCGATTTCTTGGAAATCGAGGCAAATGAATTTCAAAGAAATCAAGGTACTAATAACAGGGAGGAGGCAAAGCTAATATTTGAAAAAATATTTAAAAGAAAACACAAGTTAAGTGCTTCCAGTTATTTAGCCCTGATTCAGACAGGAAGGAGCACAGCTGAAAGCACAAGAGAAGGAAGCGGTAGGGGAAGTTTATGCAAGTCTGTCACAGTGGCATTCTCATAGACCACATCCATCTCTGTTTTTTTCCCTGACTGCCCACTCTCATCCCCATCAAGGTGGAGCAGAGATCTGGAAGTGGGACATGACATCAGATGACAAACAAAATGCATTTCAGGTTAATACTCAACAAATTTGCATACATGTACAATCTTGGGAGAGGAAAGTACACTCTTTAAAGTCTAAGGTTTTGCATATTGGGATGTAAATGCAATGAATTGTAGCAACAGGGGGGACAAAATTCTCTCTAATTTCTTTGACTAATAATGACATGGAGATATTACTTCAAGCTGCTGCTGCTAAGGGTGGTTCTACAAACTATTCATCACAGGTCACTTTTTGCATGGTGCTTCTGCTGTTTAACATGGTGTAATGTCATGTGCTGCATTTAATCTAAGATTGTACTGGACTAACTGTAAGACCTTAAATAAAACCTTAAGTTTCAGTTAGTCATGTGAAAAGAAAGCAAGATGATTTTCTTTTCACATGACTATCTTAAAAGACAACATTACATTTTTTTAGGCTTAAAAAATGCTTAATATCTTAATGATGGCCTCCTACTATTGACAAAAAGAAAACTTTATGATGTACTTTATTTAGTATTTCTCACATGGTGAAGTGATGTAATAGTCATTTTTGTGTCTCTGCTCTGTCAGAACATTTTTACCTTTACTGAAATAGCATTTCAGCAAACCCCACAAGGTTAGTTTACCTTACAAACAAAACCACGTCCCAAAACACATCTTGGGGCTGCATTAAGTACCTCCCCCCAAGGCCGTTACACTGGATTGCTCCGTGTTTGGCTCACAGTGGAAAGTTTCAGGGTGACATTGCAGTTTATTCCTGCTGTAAGAACCCAAACACACTACTAAACAACTGAAGAAACAAAAAAGGTTTTCAAGAGGCCCAGACCTCCGTCTCCCCAGCCACCTCCTCCAGCTGCTGGAGCATGGAGGCATTCCTATGCCAGCCAAGACAATCTCCACCGTGTCCAGTATGTCCCAAGGGGCCTCCGCCCGGATGGACGTGCTCAATACACCTCCCCAGGAAGGCATCCAGGAAGCATCCTAACCAGATGCTCAAAACAACTCAAGAGGCTCCAGACGACGTGGAGGAGTAGCTAGTGTCCCAGGGATGACTGAGCTTCTCACCCTGAAGGAGAGTCCAGCCACTCTACATAGAAATCTCATTTCAGCTGTTTATATCTGCAATATAATTCTTTCAGTCACTACCTACAATTCATGACCATAGATGAGGGCAGGAATGATCGATCAGTAAACAGAGATTCTCGCTTTTTTTCCTCAGCTCTCCCTTCATTTACTGATACAGACTCTACATTACTAGACGCTGTACTGATCCACCTCTTGATCTCTCATTCTATTCTTCCCTCACTTGTGAACAGGACATGAGATACTTCAGCTCCTCCACTTGGACTTGGAACACCTCATCCCAAACCTGAAGAGGGCATTCTACCTTTTTCCACCTGTTGTGGCCTGTGGTCTATCCTTTTGTTTGCTGATTGTTTTTCTAAGATGGCTGACCTGTTAATTCCACTTTGCTGTTGCACCCTTCTGAACTCTGTTGTTCCTTTACTGGCCATATGTTGTACTTCTGTTTGTTTACCTTTTGTTGCCAAAACTAATTTCTAGTTGTTCTGCATCTTTAGTTCTACTTTGGCAAACCCAAACAATAAGTACCCTTTTATTTTAACCAATTCCATCTACTACTTTATTGATGCGACTTCCCTTATCCCTGACCAAGCCAGATTGTAGCAAATAATAAGAACCACGGTCTCAGATTTGGAGGTGCTGATTCTCATCCATGTCGCTTCACACTCAGCTGCAAAACTCTTCTCTCCTCCACAGTGTCGAAAACATACAGCCACAAACCCAACAACACGACTAAAGTCAATCATCCAACTGCAACCCAGGGTGTCCTGATGCCACGTGTACTTATGGACACCCTGATGTTTGAACATGGTGTTCATAATGGACCAATGAAATTAGTACAGACGTCCAACAACAGACCACCACTCGGAGAGGCTTCCTCCCACTCACACCCTTCAAGGTAACACTGTCATTCCCCACATGAGTGTTCAAGTCCCCCAGCAGAACAATGAAGTCCCCTTGAGAAGCACTTTTCAGCACCCCTGTTTGGGGCTCCACGAAGGCCGGGTTCTCCGAACTGCTGTTTGGCACATAAATAGATTAGAGCAAGCTGCTGGAATTAGAGGAACTGCACTAAGATGGTTTCAGTCATATTTATCTGACCGTTTTCAGTTTGTCCATGTAAATAATG
>JBAMYA010042880.1:0-13938 GCA_037176975.1 Arrhamphus sclerolepis
CAGTTTGCATGTGGACAATATATATATATATATATATATATATATATATATATATAGAGAGAGATAGAGATGATACTTTTGTTTGTGTGGATAAAGGTAAGATTTTAACTTATCCTGTTCTTATTTTCAGGTTTTTCTGACAGAATATACTGGCCCTTTGGTCATCTATCTGTTGTTTTACTTCAGGGTTCCCTTCATCTATGCACCAAAGTATGATTTCACCACCAGTAAACACTGGGTTGTACAGTAAGTATCTCCAGCACACCTTCACCAACACCACAGTTAAGTCTCTTGTTTTTCAGTGGGAACATCTGACACTCTGATTGGATCTTTTAGGGAATAAACTCGTCTGCTCTGTTGTGTAGAGTAGGTTTGCGGGGATTATTTGGCATTCATTATGTGTGGATGCCACACACGCTTTTCCAAACACCTGTAATACTTTGTTAGGGGTTGCGACCACTTGGGGACAGTCTCAAAAATGTGGATCAACACGAGTTGTGGGATTCTCTTGCATTGCTGGAGCTTTTGTTGCTCCTTTGGTTATGCCCTACCATATAAAATCAAATTCAATAATACTTTATTAGTCCCCGAAGACAAATTAATTGATGCAGTTGCTGTCATGACTTAAGTTTCTTCAATGATTCATTGTGGACGGTTGTTGCTGTGGGCAGGAAGATCTCCTCTGACTGAAGACACTCTGTTGCTGAATCACTGTGTTGTGAAGAGGATGTTCATGGTTGTCCATGATCTTTACTTTACGAAGTATCCTCTTAAAAGACAGATTATAGTAAATAAAAAAAAAACTTCTTAGGGAGTTGACCTCTTAAAAAAAAAATTGAATTGTCTAATGCATCAACTCCTTTCACTTTTTCACTCCTTATTTCTACCAGTCAGCGTTCAGCGTATTCTTTGTGGTAACTTTTGTACTGCCTGCATGTCTATCTGAATCGGTTGTGTACTCATAAACTTTTACTCAACAAGATGCTGAAGAGGTGTGCACGGTGTTAATATTAGTCCTGCTTGACATGAGAAGATTGAATCCACAAGCGTGTCTATAAATAAAACATGAAGCCTCGGCTGCATAGCAGCAGGGGTTCACTGAGAGTCTTTTTGATTAGGGATCCCCTCAAAAGAATCCATACCTTAACTGGATGTTTCTCTAGTATTATACACACTGCAGATAGGTATGATGACATGAAGCTGGTGAGTTAAAATTACTTTGCAGTTCCTAAAAGCTAATGTAATTTTTATTTTTTTTTTTTGTGACATTTCTCTCATTTAGGTAATGTTGGACTGCCGAAGGTTTTTACGTAGGAAGAAGTTAACCTTTTTATTTAAACACTGGTGAAAATCGGCTACAGTGGTGTGGAGTAATTTCCATGCGCAATCTAGAATTTTGCACGAGTGGTAGTAAATCACGCACAAACCGTGGCACACACAGACTGCTTGTGCAACTGGTGGCAGGTGCAAACGTGTTGGAGACACCCAAAATGAGGGTTTTGCATGTTTTTTGTTTTTTTTCTGGCCTGTACAGCAGTGCTCCACCAGTAGGATCCAAATAATGGAACCTGCTCTTCAGGCTTCCAACGGTGCACTCCATATTCCATGTGCAGAATTATTATTTCTCTGGCATATGTCTTATTTTTTCTTTCTTTTTTTTTGTTAAACATATGAATGAATATGACATGCTCTTGTTTTTAATGGAATAAATTATTTCACAAAGGATTTCACAAATTGAGCCACCTCCATCTCCAATCTTGCGACTTGGAAAACAGAAAACTGTTTCTTAGAATAAAAGAATCATGAATGGACCTGCGATATTTTGCCACAATGTTGATAATGATGCCTTTGCCATCACAAACGCACTGCACATTCAAGCTCCTGTCACTCTGAGAAATGCAGCGACTGCAAAAAAAAGAAAAGAAAAAGAATGTTTGCTTTCATTCAATGACTGCCGAGTGCGTGGAAACCTAATCACCTTGGAAATCTAATGCCAAATGGGATTCAGGACTTTGGACAGCACATCTGAAAAACGGGATTGGGAGCTCCCAGCTTGTAACAGGGTAGCTGTTACAGCTGGGAGCTCACAATCATGTACGCTGGAATAACGCAGATGCAAAAAAGTGTAAACTTGACAGGAGTTTTGTCATTGCAGGGATTGTGTGACTCTTTCTCGTGGCTCCAAATCCCTTCTGAGTTCCTCCAGCAGCTCCAAGATGGCGATGCTGGATCAGCAAAATGATTTAATGATTGTTTCCTTGTTCATCCCAAAAAATGTTCACACGAGGGAGAATAATGCATTCTCTGCGTCTCCTCCTTGTGTCAGTAACCACAGCCATGCGTTTGCAATTACGCATACAGACTATTTGCACCTCCTTTTGAAACGTGTTAAATTAAGATGCAGTTTCTATGAGCAAAATTGGGTTCAGATTTGATAAATCCCTTTGCGGGTGCTAAATTTAATGTTTTTACATATTCTCCTCCCAACACACACAGAATTGTGCATGAACGCCCCATTTTCCATATTCATTGTGGCGGACGTACTAACTGGATGCAGACGTTTTTTTAAACCCAGAGTAACGCAGCAAGTGCTAAACCCAAGCTGTATCAGTGCATGAATTATGATGCCACTTTCATTTATCTAAACCTCCCAGCTGCTCCCTAGCCCACTACAGTATTCACAGAAGCTTCACACAGAACATTTCTTCAAAGTGGTGACAAAAACATGATAAAAAATACTGCAGGAGCTCACTGTGCTTAAGCAGGAGCACTCTGTAGTTCCACATATCAACCTGCTTCAGTCTTCCTGCAGATGAACTTTGATGCCATTACATGGAGGCTCGCCTTTTCCCTTTATTTTATCGACATTAGTGGCTCAAGCGAAAGGGCCTTGTGTGGTTCTGTCCTACATTCATCAACTGCTCATCAAAGTTTTTTTTTTATTTTTATTGTCCATAAGAAGAAAAAAAAACGATGAGACCCTACAGAAAAAGAGCCCTTGGACAAAAAGATAATCAGTGCTTTGTTTTCATCTTTGCATTCTTGAAATAACTATAATGGGACTGATTAGAAATGTGTACTTTTCCAGCCTTGCGTGCATGTGTCACTCTTTCCACTACGTTAAGAGGCTCCTGGAGACACTCTTCGTTCATCGCTTCTCTCATGGAACAATGCCACTACGGAACATCTTCAAGGTAATTAACATTCACACACTATGTCACACATCAATATGTATCAAAGTCAGAAGTAAAAATGTGGGACACACTGATTTTTATTTATTTATTTATTGGTCGAGGTCTTGAATTGGATCAGTTCCAGCTTGACTCCAACCATCATGGAAACGCTGAAGTCAAACACCTGAATGTTAGCATCTCCGTCTCTGTTTCAGAACTGTAGCTACTACTGGGGCTTTGCAGCATGGATGGCCTATTACATCAATCACCCGTTATATACTCCACCCAGTAAGTGTGCATGCATTTACAAGTACACCCAGGACACATTTAGGCATTCCAGTGTTTAGCTTGGATGGACTTTGAAACAAATGATGATGTCAATGATGTCTTCTGCAGCGTATGGGGAGCAACAGATCAGACTGGCCCTCATCATATTCCTGGTAGGAATATTTCTGTTCATTTTATATGATGTAGCATTTGTTTGGACTAACGTTTCTATAAAGGAACATCTAAATCCCTTCTCCCTGTTACTAGCTGCATGAAGTGTAGCTCTACACTCAGTCCTGATTGGCCTGTTTGTATGACATTACCATTATTATTTGTGTTTCTTAGTTCTGTCAGATTGGCAACCTTTCCATCCACATTGCCCTCCGGAACCTGCGTCCACCAGGTAAACACACATGTACATTTCACTGCACAGTGAAATTCTTTGTGTATTTTTTTCAGAATTATACGGTGTAAAGATTCACAATTAATTCTTAAATGTTTTTTTTGTTTCTCTAATAGCAACATATTTTCAACTTGAAAACTGACATAATTTCACAATGCAATACTGGGCATAAATATTTGTGACAACTTTCAAAATAAAAGTTTTAATTCCATGTTATTGGGTCAATGTATAAAACTAAAAGTTATTACATTTAAAAATCTATATTTCAACTTTCTCATTTCTTTTGTATCCAGGCTCGAAGACCAGGAAGATTCCCTACCCAACCAAGAACCCTTTCACCTGGATCTTCCTGCTCGTCTCCTGCCCCAACTACACCTACGAGGTAAAGTCAGTGCAGCATCTTGCACAGAACAGAGCTTTTCCCTAACAGGTTTAGTTTATTACTGCAGTATCTCACCTGTGTTGTAGTTTTATATCCGCAGTCCTGGGCATTATTTTGTTTTCTTTTAATGAAATGTAGTTAACACATGATGTGGAGATTTTCTTTACCCTAATAATGTCTGATGACCCATCTATAGACAGGCGGATTAGAACTGATGACTGATATTTTTCCAGACGTCTAGTCTGACAGATCAGACCCACATCTACACAGATGTGGATTTGCCACTTGTACAACTAGATTTTGTGGCTACCAGCCATCTGCTTTTAGCAAACAGACAAAAAGTATTAATTCACACATACAAACGGAGCAACAGAAGTTCAGCAAAGTAGCACCTGAAATCAAAGCAATTTTCCTTCTCGCTGTTGGAGATGAGCACCTGCTTTTCATGTTGCAGTCATTGAGAAATATTTCATGTTACTGCTCTTCTTCCTCTTGCAGCTGGGCTCCTGGCTCGGCTTCACTCTGATGACCCAGTGTCTTCCGGTGGCCTTCTTCACCTTGGTGGGCTTCATCCAGATGACTGTTTGGGCCAAAGGGAAGCACCGTAGCTACCTCAAGGAGTTCCGTGACTACCCTCCTCTCCGCTCGCCTATTCTGCCCTTCGTTCTGTAGATGACCAGGCTGCCCCCTCACCCCGCCCGCCGCATTTAGCTCTTGTGTGTCCATTTCTAATTTTGAAGATGCCCTCGCCCAATAGAATTTAAACCTGTCCCTTCTTTCCTCCAATTTTTAATATTTTCCTTTTTTCATTCAACCCCTGCTTCATGAAGTGAAAATTTAAAATACTAGATTTGCTCCAATTTATTTTGTATTGCAGACAAACAACTGTCTTCTGATTGGTTAAATAACTTTTGCGTCTTTCGTCCCCCTCAAACTACATGGTGTATACTGAATGTCCAAAGAGCTCCACTTTCATGGTCTGATACTGTTTGATGGTCGAGTGTGAATCTGGTGATATTCAGCATGTCTTTAACTGTTCTGTTTGAATAAGTCTAACATCTAAAATCATGACAGAATTTAATGTTGTTGATGTCTGAGGTAATTTATTAAAAAAAAAAAAAAAAAAAAAGATGAATCAAATTGTCGTTTTGTGTTGGCTTCAAAGTCCAAACCCATCAGTTTGGATTAATCCAGAATATCCAGTTTTTGATCAGTGAATGCATTTCTTTTTTGGCTTTTTTTTTTTCCTTTCTATAATGGATTTATTGTCTGACTATAATTTCACTTGTTTTGTTTTTTTTGTTTGTTTTTTTTAAAAAGGAAACTAGTTTGCAGAGCTTGAACAATATTGTTTAATGTTAGCAGTAGGAGGTATGTATATACAAAACAGCAGAATCAGATGTTGTACTGATCATGCGGCTTCTGCCTGAGCCTCCACCCTCTTTTTCCTCAGCTGGAGCCTCCTCTCCCTCTCGTACTCCTTCATGCGCATCACATAGCTGAGGAGAAAAAAATATGCAAACTTTTGATCACTTATGACAAATTTAGAGTTCAGTCTGGAGGTGAAGCTCTAAAATATAAGGGAATATGAAACTTAATGACTCAACTGTTGTTTAAGAAGAGCCGTCATAAAGAAGGATTTCAGTGGTTAATGTGCATTCATCAAAATGCTAACATGTGAAATCTGGATCATTTCACAACTGTGATGCAGTCTGCAGAAGAAGTCTAGCTTTTATGCTTGAAAGCTCAAAAGATTTTATGGTGTAAAAGACATGTACCACACAAATGAGGATGGTCTACTCTCACATCTGAATGTACTTATTGCTATGTAGCCATTTATTTTTCTTAAACTACAGACTGCAAAAACTTTCTTTACAGAAAAGTGTAAAACCAGTGAAGTTGATTCTTTAACCTGAATAAAGCAGACAGGAGAACTGATTCAGCAGTGAAACACTTACTCCTGATGTTCACAGTAGTCCCAGTCGTGCCTCTCATGCTTGCAGGCCAGGAAGTTGGGCCAGTTGTCCCTCTTACACTTCATGAGTTTTAGGAGGTAATGGGCGCAGTAGTCTCTCTGCTCGACCGGCAGCTGGGCCAAGTTCATCTGCTCCTGGGTCGCTATCATCTCTGGAAAAGGAACAGGAAATCTCCATCAACACCCTGTCAAACTACATTGATCATGCGCGAAGACATCCATAAACTGTCTTTCAAATGTTTTCAATTAAGAGTTCATTTATTGCCAAACTGTATCTTTTCACAGTCGTGTTGTCAGTTTCATTTAGATCGTTTCACACCGTTTATGGTTTTGTCATTGCTGGCCTTGGTTAGTTTTGTGTTTATTTCAAGGATAAGGGTGCTTTTAACTAAAACTCACATTTCTGACTTCGTAGTCGTTTGATAAGCTGTGCATCTCTTTGTTGCCGTGAGTCTACCTGCATCATGTCATGTTTCTTTGTAAAGTACTCTCTAGCAGTAGTGTTTGGTTCTGTATCCGGGCTGTTTTTTATTAGTTGGTATTACGCATTTCTTTCATTCTGAACTCAAAAGGAACGAACCGACTTATTAATATAAACGAACTTGATTATGAATGAATTACAGTATACTGTACTGAACTGAAACTTTTGACTTAGCTGTGAAACTGCAAATAAAAGTGAATTAATATTAGGAGATATGATCTAGAACTCAAAGTTAGCGCTACCCAGCAGAAAATGTATTTTAATTTCCGATTTCTACCAAGTTTGAAGAATTATCATGAAGCCGTATTCCAAATAACTTTTCCTATGCCAAAGTAGGCTGACGGAGCTGCACCCTGACTGTGAGGTGGAGGTAAAATAAATAAGTAATAAATGATAGGCCCTCAGTTTGTGTTTCTGTTGCGAGTAGCCGCATGCCCACCTCTCTCCTTCCTCTCTCCAAAGCCCAGCTGTGGGTCGAATTCGAACTTCCTGGCCGGGTCAGGCTCGGTGTCGGTTTCGGTGACATACCGCCTGACGAGGTGAGCTCCCATGACACTGGCGATATACGCACACTGTCAGCTGAAACTGGTGTATTTTCAAGTCTTTCCAGAATTATTCTGCCTTCTCCCAGTCGGTCACCTCCACAAAAACCCCGCTGCTACTTCCGTCTGTCACCGGAAGTAAACAGCTGAGCGGTGCTACAGAGAAAACCTCCCCTCTGCTGCAATGACAGTTCCCTCCCAACATCTGACCGTTAAGGATTTGGCAAATCTTTCATGGGCGCAAACCACATATCAGTTCTGCTGCTCATATAACAACTGCATGCTGTAGATAAACATGTAACCATTAAAGAGGAAAAAATAAACAGGCTTTCAAACTATAAATTTCCTTATTTCTTTGCCCGTGGGTATATAGCCTATCTCCTCATGAGGCCTAATGTTTTTGATACTACACAGGGGATATGCTGCCAACATGTTCGGTTACAGCTGTTACTGATCACACCGTATTTAAATGAGAAAAGTAAGATTAATGGGTCTCTTATACACATAAAGGTTAATATGAGTCATTATTGTCACTTTTGATATGTAAATTAACGGCATTATCAGGGCCTACCCGAGTGCTGCAAACATGTTATCCACTAGGTGGCAGTACCAATTGAAAATACTTGTTAACGCTACATTTGGGGCTTTTGGAAGATGTGAAAACTTTGTTTTGACAAACAAAAAATAATAATGTTTGCCAACGTCAATATAACGAAGAAGGAGAAGAAGAAAAAAACAGTAGGAGACTCTCACTGATGTAGTTAAATTAGTCTGCCAAACGCCATTAAAATCAAAAGAAGAAGAAAGAGGAAGCTCATTGATTCGGAAAGCACCGATTTAGACACAAGTAAGACAAAAACGACAATGGATGTCAACATGCTGAATCACACAAGAAATTCAAGGCTACGTTGCTGTTATTTCGGCAAGGAAAACATCATTCCTGATGGCGACACAAGTGGTGATCCTGTATACTTACCTGCAATAACTGGAGGAAGCTTTAGCACAGAAATGCACAGATCTGTAGAGCCAGAATAACGCCAGTTCTGCCCACTTACGTCATATTGCGTGTCTTTTAGACATGTAGTTTACCATTTAGACAGATGTTTTACAAGTTTTGACATCTGAGAGATCTAAGTTCTCAGCATACAAATAATTAGCATGTTAGGACCATAGTTTATCTACATTCATTGCCAGGAAAGACCTGGTAACCCAATATGCATATTAAAATACCTGATATGAAAAAATAAAAGAAGACCATTAGAAGAAAGGAAAGCATTTTAAGGCTGCAGTTTCTACAGCTCGTAATGTATTTAAGAAGCACCATTTCGTACAAGCCAAATTCCAATGGAGTTGAGACATTGTGTGAAACGTAAGTAAGAATAGAATGCAATGATTTGCAAATCTCATAAACCCATATTTCATTCCCAATAGAATGATAGCTAATTTAACATTTCACAGATAATATTAGCTCAAAATGAACTGTGAAATGGTGAAATGTCTGTTTCAACATCTAATGTTATTCATGTTTTATTGGGAATGAAATACGGGTTTATGAGCTTTGCGGATCATTACATTCTGTTTTTATTTGTGTTTTACACAATGTCTCAATTTCATTGGACCTGGGGTTGTAGAACTGTTTATCATCTGGGAAGACCAAAGTAACTTCTGACAGAACACTGTAGAAATGCCAGACAGTCGATTTTAAATCTACATTTGACTGAAAAAGATGTTTGGACTGTTTAAGCAACTCTGAGAGAAAGAAGACAAGCTCTTTTTGTTGCAGATTAATAATCAGAAGAAACCGGACCTGCATTCTCAGTAAGAAATCTAGTTTTAGAAGTTTACAAATAAACTTCTAAATAACCTTTATGTATTTTGGAACCAAAAAGAGTCAGCCTAACTGATGACGTCAAGATAAAAACTTCCTGACCAAAAAGAGCAAAGTGATGTTTGGAAAGAAGGTGAAGAATGTTTCAAAAGTAATATTTTTATGTCAAGTCCAGGATGTATCAGTCGTGTTTTGGAGTTAGCCACAGAGGGAAACTTTAACTATAATAAAAAAATAGGTAAAAACCATTCAAGAAAGACCCGATGGACCATCCATTTATCCATCCATCCATTCAGACATTGTATCTCGAGCTGTTTTGACTAATGGTTCCCACTTTATATCATGAAGAAGTATAAATATTTTTTTCTGCTGACATATTACGCCCTAATTTACAGGTTTTATAGAAATGCCCATGACATCTTTTGTACAATAGCAGCCTTTATAGAGTCAGCCTTTTTTCTTCACTTTAGTGAGTGGATGTTTTTTTTTTTTTTTTTTTTTATTGCACCAGTGGGTAATAAAGAGCACTAGAGTCCAAGAAAAAAAAGATTCAGTGAAGGATTGTTAGGATTGAAAGATAGTTTGAACTGTACTTTAATCAACACTCATTACATCATGATGTGATCATGGAGGCACAGAAGTGAATTAATTCACTGCATTTTAAATTCATACATTCATACGTCTTTCACAGTGTAAACTGATCACAGTGAAAACTAAACATTTGATGTCTGTAGGCTCAATTTTGTTTCTCAAAACTTGCATCCACTGAAACAAATTTAGACATTTTCATTTCATTTTTGTTTCATTCATACCACAGTTTTTCACTGATAAAGATCATCATCACCTTCGTCTCTGTACAAACCAGGTCTCCCTGAGCCAGAGCCTGATCCCTGGCTTCCAGACCGGGTCCCAGTAGCAGAAGGAAACCTAAAGTTTCCAAAACCTCGGCTCTGCTGAAGAGTTTGAGCAAACATCTCATATTTGCGGATGTCATTGTCACTGACAGAGCGACGAGCAAACCGCATCGCCTCTTCAAAATGGTCCTTCCTGATCTCTGGAACTGGATCAAAGTCCTCATCCTGCAGAAAGAACAACAGATGAGGACTGTATGTAAAAAAACAAAGAAAGAAGACTAAACAACATTGTGTATAGTAAACATGTATGTTCCCAGTCCAAAGGCTGAAAGTTACAAAACACACAGCCGCCCTTTAGGGAACGTTTAATCTTTCACGATCTCTTTCTGCACCAAGCACACGCAGCCTGGTTTTACTTTGAGATGTGACTTTGTGTCTCTGTGCAGTAATTGGGAAGAAAGTCAAAGTAACCCGGCCTGCATTCCCATGTTTGATACAGTATAATGAGAGTGAGCGTCTAAAAATAGAGAACAGCAGTGATAGCTGACCATGGGGATTCCTGGTCTGCTCTGTCTCTGTCGCTCAGCCTTGATCTCGGCCTCTATCGCCTCTCGGATGGCCAGCTTACAGGCTCGCTGACAGATCTCTGTCAGGTCGGCTCCAGAGAAACCGTCTGTGATGTTAGAAAGGATTTCCAGATTTACATCCTACAAACACAAGGAGCAAAAAAGAAGAAGAAGAAGCAGCAAGGGACAGAAAATATTTATATATTTTTTTAATTGACAAGATCTTAGCGTCTCTTTCTTTATGTGGGTGCTCCTGGTTCAAATGGTGGACGATAAACACATAAGAACAATTCCTTTCTTTTATATGTAAGTTATATTCTGTGAATGAGAAGTGGCAAGTTTGAATGATTATTTATTCTTCTTTACTCGCCACCAAATTACTCATATGTATTTTTCCTTCCGGTTACATGTTTTTGTTTTATTCTGAACTGTCTAAAACCATGGCAACCGCATCATGAACTGCTACTCAGCTGTGTCTCAGGGCGGTATAAATAACTGTTCCTCTGTCTTTCCTTAGATTTCACCTCATAGTATGAATATACTCTATTATTGTTAATTGTTTGCCTTTGTGGGACTTTCCTGTCTCATTCGTTCATGTTTCCTGCCAGTGTGGCTCAACTTCAGTGACACCACAAGTGAAAAAACTATGAACTTAGCGAATATAACATCTTTTTATGAGGAATGGTATTACGCTAGTAACCAAAATGGCATTCTCCCTATTTGCATTTTTATTGTAGCTCAGATTTTCTGCTACTTTATTATTCATTTCAAGTTGCTTTATTGCAAAACTAAAATAGCAAATTAATTAAACATGACATACTGTTTGGATATTCAGCTTGATTAATGCACGTTACACTATGTGCTTTAAAAGACCACATGAATCACTTTATATATAAATACATCAATAAACATCTTTTATATTAGTTATTGTGAGACTTAGAAGCTGTTTTTTTTAATTTATTAAGTACTCCAAAACATTGACATATAAACGGCAAAAAAGGATGTATTAAGAAATGTTTCTGTTTCACTGACCTTGGCGATTGGAGATTTGCGTAGGTTGGCTTTCAGAATCGCTGTGCGGGACGGTTTGTCAGGCAGAGGGATGTAGATGAGCTGGTCCAGACGACCTGGTCGCAGGATGGCCGGGTCTATGATGTCTGGTCTGGTGTGAGAGGAGAGATGAGAAGAAATGAGGGAAGAATTTCATCTATGAATCTCCACTCAGTGGCAGAAAAACAAGAACAAGGGTGCACCTGTTTGTGGCACCAATGATGAAAACGTTCTTTTTGTCGGACATGCCGTCCATCTCTGTGAGGATCTGGTTGATGACTCTGTCAGCTGCGCCACCCGCATCCCCCGCACCACCACCTCTGGATTTGGCGATGGAATCTAACTCATCAAAAAACAAGATACATGGGGCCGCCTGTCTGGCCTGTAGAAAAGTGAAAAAGTCAGAAAGGACGCTATGTAAAATAAGTAAAGACACTGCAAAGAGCATGAATACCGTGGTACGACGCTGACCTTATCAAACACGTCTCTGACATTAGCCTCCGACTCTCCGAACCACATGGTAAGCATTTCGGGTCCTTTAATGGACACAAAGTTTGCCTGGCACTCATTGGCGATGGCCTTTGCCAAGAGGGTTTTCCCGCAGCCAGGAGGGCCGTAGAACAAGACTCCACGAGACGGGGTCATCCCAAACTTCAGGAACTTGTCAGGATACTCAACAGGGTACTGGGGAGAACAGTGTGAGGATTGATGGAGTTTTTTTATAGGAACTATTTATACTTTTGCACAGCTCGCTGGAGTGAGTGTGTAAGTTTGGCTTCCACCTGAACAAGCTCTTGAAGCTCTCTCTTGACCTCGTCCAGTCCTCCAATGTCCTCCCAGTTGACTTTAGGAACCTCTGCAACCGTCTCTCTCAGAGCTGATGGGTTGCTCTGACCCAGTGCCCACTGAGGGGTTGGAGCAGGAAGAAGAAATATTTATCATTGAAAAACATTTATATATAGCTCACATTCCTCTGGTAATTAGCGAATTTCCACAGGAACAAGATTCTGGGAGTCTCTTAAGAGTGCTCGTGCACATGCATGTGTGTTCGGTACTTGGAAGTCATCCATGGTGACAGCCAATGAGTTGAGCAGGTCAGCATCAATGGTTTCATCCTCCAGGTCTATGAGCATCATCTTCTTGCGGATGGCTTGCAGAGCAGCTTCTGAGCACAGAGCAGCCAAGTCAGCACCCACATGGCCGTGAGTCTCCGTGGAAATCTGACATACATTAAACAAAACATCGTACATGTTCATCAAGACTGAAAGAGACTCATTCGATGGTGGTACATTTAGCAGAAACTACTGGCGCCACTGAGTCTTTGAAAAATATTCACGTACAGCTCACAAATGACCTCCTCCAGTCCTCCAGTCCCCCCTCACTACCAGCTGACTTTACAGAATTTAAAATGTTTCTTAACTAAATGCAAATAATACCACTTTATGTAAGTAGAACATTCATTGAGTTTTTGAACAACTTTAACAGAGTGAAAATAATCAATAAAAATACAAATTGTACGTCACTGAAGGTTTGTTTGCAGAAACGTTTGACTGACTCTAAAGCTTTAATGCATGCATCTATGCATGCATGGCAGTAGCTTCTGGCACTCTTCTGTGTGCTCAGGCTTTTAAGGCTTGCAGAGGTCCCTTCTTAAATGCCAGTCTTAGTTCTCTCAGAGGCTTTTAGTGCAGGTCAGGTAGTGATTATTTTCCTTTTTTCAGATACTTGTGGGTTGTCTGGCACAGGTCACCTTCACATCAAATCTGGTTTTCTGATATTGTATAATGCATCTCTGTAATCCTCAAATGTCATTGTTTCTCTGGTGCTTCCAGAACCAGAAGTAGCAAAGCGATCAAATCTCCACCATGTGTTACTGTAGTAAGACTGTCGTCCCCCCCAAACAGGCTTGATTTTATCATTTTTATCAAGAAACAAATGCTCTGCTTTGATTCCCTCTGTGCACAGAAGTTTGCGAGCATTCGACATGTGACTCTGTCTCTTTCTGTGGCCTTCATGGAGCATCAAACAGGTTAAGGAGTTTGAGGAGAAGCAGAGGAGTTTGCATGTTCTCCATGCGCTTGCGTGAGGTTTTTTTTTTTGGCTACTTCCTCCTAAAGTCATACATGTGAGGTTAAACGATGATTTTAAATTGTGTGAAGGATTTAGATTGCGTGATTACTTGTCTCCAGGTGGCAGACTGGTGACCCGTCCAGCGTGTACCACTGGGAGCTGGGATAGGCTCCAGGAGATCCTGCGCATGAATAAGTGGGTATAGATAATGGATGGATGGAATTCACGGCAGCACGGTGGCTTGGTGGTCAGCACTGTTGCCTCACAGCGAGAAGGTTCCTGGTTCAAGTCTCCACAGGGGCCTTTCTGTGTGGAGTTTGCATGTTCTCCCCGTGCTTGCGTGGGTT
>JBAMYA010042881.1:0-11952 GCA_037176975.1 Arrhamphus sclerolepis
TTGGAGTGGGACTGTTTGAGGTTGTGGACAGGTGTCTTTTATACTGGTAACCAGTTCAAACAGGTGCCATTAATACACTCCCTCCACTCACAAACCTCCGGGAGATTAGTTACAACGAGACAAAAATCAGATGATGTTTTCTGAAGGGAACAACTCTGGGGTCGTTAGTTGATGGAAGGACTAATTTACATTAACAAGACCAAACAAACAGCTATTTTAATCCCAATAACAAAACTCAAAAACATCATTCCACTTAAGGGATCATTATTTTAACTTTTATATGTATACAAAAGTGTATAAAAAGAAAGTTCCTATAGAGGCAACACCCCACATCATGGCTTCCATTTACATCCAAATATATAAGACAAAATAGACAAATGTTAACTGAGTGTTGGGGACTTTGTTTTGTTTGTTTTTCACATTTGTTTGTAGAATATTTTCATGATTGTGGGTCTTCATGAGGACCGATATGCAGAAGAGCAGGCTTGAGGCAGGAGTAATGCAGCAAACGGTCTTTATTTCCAGAGCTGGGTGCTCATTTATAAAGCTTGCGTGCATAGAAAACAGGGCCTGAAAATGGCGCACGCCACTTTCTACGCAAAATTTGTGATTTATAAAAAAACACTGACGGTGGAATGTGCGTAACTCTACGCAAACTCTGAAGCTTGCTGGCGGACATTTGGGAGACGGAGGAAACTGGCAGCTGGTGAGATGGTGAGTGTAGCCACCTCGTTTAACCTTCATAGCAGACTCGTGGACCCGAAATCATAACGGCCGATGCCTGTAATATAACAGATGTGCTCCTGAATGCAGCCGTACGTTCTATAAGCTCTCATCTACAGACAGTATGTACATACGAACATCTGCTAATAATATAGCGACGCACTCTGAACATTAACTGTGACAAGGTGTGTAGCAAATTAGTGTAATTAGTGAGTTCACATATAAATACTGCAGCGACACTGGTGCGTAACGCTTCACCATGGATGCTGGAACTGCTGGAAGACTGTGAATGGAGGATCAGGATGGAGAGTTTTCAGAGAACAAAGACTTCCTGGTCCAGGATGATGACTGGCTGATGTGCTGATCTAGACTCCCTAGAGATCTACTCTTGGATCTATGTGCTGAACTGGGTCCAGTACTGGAGAGACCGACCCGCCGGAACCACACCATCCCTGTTGATATACGGATGTGAACCACTCTGGGGTTTCATGCATGTGTTTAATATATATAACAATTAATTCTCTGCCTGAAGCCACTTTTAGGAACAATGTAATCCTGTGACATCATCCATAGATCTGTGACATCACAGCAGCGCTAAGCTCAGTGATGCTGCGTCCTGGATGGTTTCTAATGGGACCAGTCCATACATCAGATCTCCTACACTGGGAGAACTGGCCACCATTAAAAGGCAGTTTGCAGCAATGTCCACTTAGATCCTACAATGTTTCATAAATGAGACCTCTGAGGTCTCAGGAGGAACTTCACCACGGAGCACAGCTACGAATGTCATGTGATGTTTAAGACAGCAAGAAGGTTCGCTCTGTGTTTTTTAAAATGTCAAAACATCAGACATAACGCCTCACTAATTACTCAATAATGTTCTAATTTCTTTCAGTTCATCAGATGTTTCTCTGATTTTCCAGAACATCATTCATCAGCATCCGTCCTCCTCCAGATGCTTCATGTGCTTGGAGCATGGTTGCTTGGTCTCCATGGTTACCACTGTTAACCAATAACATTGATCAGCTGCCTCATTTAAATACACATTGACATTCACGAGTTGCTTTGCATGGACCATTTATGGTTGAATGTGGGCGTGTAGAGGGCAGGACAGGAGGCAAGAGCAGCTGTGATCTATGAAGGAGAAACTGCTGCTGGTGTGCGTACGGAGGGTTTTATAAATCGGAATCCTTTTTATTGCATACGAAAATTCTAACTTTTTAGCGCTAGAAATCTTTCTGTGTGAAATCTACAGATGAAATGTTTTATAGATGAGGCCCCAGGACGAGCTGAATATTTCTCTACATGATGCATTTCCTGTATTCATTGTGTTTCTAGGTACGTGTCAACATCAAATCCTTATCCTAGAAAAGGAAGAATAACTCCATATCCAAAACTTTCTCAGATCTACCTGCCATTTAAAACCAACTCTGCAATTAAAGGAACTTATAATTTATGTAAACTAAGACCATGACTACGTATGAGTAAAACGCCTAGAGGTGACTTGTCGTAAACAGGTGCTTATATAAATAAATTGAATTACATTGAATACGACCTGAGTGCCAGCAACTTGGGAAACATATCATTACTTATCAAATATGATGTCTGTATGCTCTTGCTTTGTGTTTTTCTGGTCTTGTACATGTTTTGCAATTCTGAATAGTGTTTTATGTTCCCTGGAAGAGAGCTCTAACTGTAAAGAGATGATCTGTTTAACATAAGTTTACCATGTGTTTCAGATGATAAAAAAACAAAAATGGAGATCAGAGAAAGAGCTCTGGTCAAATACATGCAGAAACTCTCTTTGGAGTCCACACAAAGGGCAGAAAAACAGCAAGCAGACAAAAAGTACAGTTTGGAGACCATGATGAAGGTAACACCACAACTCCCATCATGCTTATCATGCCAAAAGAAAAATCTGTTGTATAAACTGTTGTGGAGAAATTTCAATGATTTTGTTTCTGCTGCTATCAGCTTGAAAGAGAAGAAAGAGACAGAATCCAGAAGATGAAGGACACAGAGCGAGAGAAAACCACAGCAGAGTTGGCAGCTTGGCAGAAGCAGAGAGCGGACCAAAACAGTAAGCTCAAACTCTAAAATCAGACACAAATCTGAACTTTAATGGATTATTTCACTGTAGAACAAAATATTTTACTACAATTCCTTTGATTCACAGCCTTTCCTTCTGCATCAGTTAGAGTAAAATGTACCCACACATCAGGGGCCTCATGTACAAAGATGTGGATTTGCTACTGACACATCACGAAAACTGTTCGCATGTAGGAATCTAAGAACATTTCTTTGAACATCTTTGAACATGCCAATCAACGAGTACCCAACCCCTCCCTGTCCACGCCTCCATGTAAATATGCAAATCATATATAAAAAGCCCTGACATGCCTCCCTCTCTGCACGATCAGAAAACTGAAGAAAATAATAAGCAGGACGGGGAAAAGCAAACAGACGCTCCTCTCTGAAGTGGAGGTGTGCAAAAATGTGCTCTTTGGCACGCTGTCCTAAGCAACAAACACAAGAAGAGTGTGTGTGAGGCTGTCAATGCTGTGACATGAGAGAAGCACACACACATGAACAAGAAAGAGAGGTGACTCAGTTGATACAGTGTTTGCTCGTGAGGCTGAAGGTTGGTGGTCCAAAACCTAGTTCCTCCTGTATGAAGACAGAGTGGGGGAAGGTCAGCATTGCTTTTGCATCTTGGAGCTGGAGCAGCACAGCTGAACAGCACACTATGAGTGTAAGCCATTTAGCATTTACATACTACTGTTGCAGATTAGTGAAGAAGTTCACCGGAGCAAAGGTGAGGCTGATTAAGACATTCCACACTTCACTCACGGGCTTAGGCATCGCATGACATGGCCCCCCCACACTTTTCAAAATGGTCCGTTTGGACCCCCCCCAACTTTTTCAACCCCACTTTCCAAATGCTTTCAACACCAGTGCTCACAGGATTATTTACATGAGAACTTTGCACACAGAGACAATCAGGGCTGTTAGAAAGATCTTAATCTGTAGTTTAACCAGCAAAACACAGCAAGTCACTAACTTTAACCACCGACTAGTGATGATGCTGTGAAGACAGGGACATTGGGGGAGCTCAATGTCCATCACAGTTACGCATCACATATGATCTGTACATTGATCGAATGAAAATGTTGTCTGTTTACACATACAAATTCATCATGTGATGGCGCTTTTATAGTCATGTGTGCAGGCGATGGCTCCTCGCTGTGTTGCGCTCCAACACTGGCCGCGACTCTGAGCTCAGTTCCAGGAGGATTGTCCTCAGGAACCAATAGCAGCTGATGAGACAGTTGTCATCATGTGCCAGCAAACCCTCTCTGTCTCTGAACACACACTCTACTCGGATTTTACTCGCATCCTATCTATGCATGAGGCCCCTGGTTTGGTTCCTGGTCTGGTGACTTACGTCAGCTTCACGTTAGAGCGTGAACCGTCCACGTGACATCATCTGGGCGTTTAAAGTACGGACAAGTGAGATGAATCCCAAACACACCCGGGTGTTCTTACGGGTCACAAAAACACGGAAAGCACCTCTGAAAGGCGTGTCCTTTCCTCTCTGGATTGATTTCCAGTCGCTCCAGAGTTTGTTCATTATTATTCTTATGACTGTTATTGTTGTCATTATTATTATTAAGTAGATGTATTTTTATCTCCGCTCCCCCGGTCAGCAGCAGGCGACCAAACCCGGACAAACACGTCTGTTTAAACGTTAAAACACTCGTTCTAAGCAGCTGAACATTAAAGATAAAACTGTGTACGCGCTTACAGAAAAAAAAACTCGCTACCGTACCAGGTTTAAATGAGCCCTTTGTTACCTGCTCCGTGGCCTCTAGGTGAGCTTTAAAGAGCTTTTTTTAAACCTTCTCCGTGGTCTCCAGCTGACACTTTAAATGTCCCAACGGCTGTTTACATACAGCTGTGACGTCAGCGTCACCTCAATGGAGAGCGCATGCGCAGAGGACCCGAGCGACCGTTAGAATAAAAAAATTCAAACTTAATTTCAGTAAATGAATTATAATTATTATTATTATTATTATTATTATTATTATTATTATTATTATTATTATTATTATTATTATTATTATTATTATTATCATATTTTACAACAATAAAAATAACAAAATACAAAACTAGGATTCATCACAACTGTACATTATTTCGATTTTAATAATGCATTTTTAGTCATTTTAATAACGTATTATGATAGTATATTAATTAACAAATTTAAATGTGTTAATATTTTTCTAATAACTTATATAGTAGTAACTTTTAAATATTTTATTTTTTTGACATTTTATTAACATTGGTATTTTAATAAAAATCTAATTTTTAAAAAGGGTTGTTTTTTTTTTTACAAAAAAAAGTAAAGTGGTATTTCCCTACGTGCGATTTAAAAATGTTGACTTAAAAAAGAAGAGGAAAAAAGAAAAATCAACCAATCTGTTGGTTCGAACAATGTGCGCGTGCGTATAGGAATCACGCGACTGTTAGAATTTATTCAATCATTTAAAGAATGAATAAATACATATGTGAGGGAATTTATGCAGCTTTGTCAGTGCCATTTAAAAATGCCGAGTGAAACCATGGTCACTGAGTGAGACACTACTGTACTCCACTTAATAATAAACACTTTTATGCTGAAAACCATTTTAAGTGATACGAACGCAAAATAAACAGTATCCGAATACATCTTGATTTAGTCTTTAATTCTGTATAATACTTAGGTGATTTTTTCACTTAAATAATCAAGACAACTTAAAGTTGGACGTTTTCAGAATGGAGTCTGGTGTCGTCAGCAGACTTCCACTACGCAGACTCGCTCCCGTCTCCCGGAAGTTTTGAATCTGAGGGCAGAAGTTTGATTTTGGACCCTTGGAATTTAAAATCCTCCCGTGTAAAATCAAATTACCAGGCTTGGTTTTACACCCGGGGGACAGAGAGACTGCTTCCCGGGCAGCTCCGCGTCCACCCCGGGATTCTGCTGCGTTCAGTACCGCCTACAGAGCTGATGTCCGGCTTCCATCTGGTCCCGCTGGACGGCGGGGATCCGGTCCACCTGCCTGCGGGGGAGACAGTTCTGGGCCGAGGCCCCTTTCTGGGAGTGAGTCCTCCTGTTCAGTCTGATTTCACCAGAGATGTTTATTAAATAGTTAGTGTTAAATGTGTTTACACAGAGAGAGCAGTTTATTGACAGGAATCAGCTGCACATTCATGTTCCTGTTTTTCTTTTCTTAAGCAAGTTTCAGCACTGAGAGAAACGGGTAGCCTGATTCTTGAAAATGGGCAAAACAAACTACTGGTTACAGCAAAATGAGCCACTGGTTTCAGCAAAACAAGCCACTGGTTTCCACAAAATGAGCAACTGATTTTAGCAAACAAGCCACTAGTTTCAGTAAAATGAGCAACAGTCTCGGCATAAAACGCTACTGGTTTCAGCAAATGAGCAACTGGTTTCAGGAAAACAAGCCACTGTTTTCAGCAAAACAAGCCACTGGTTTCAGTAAAACGAGCCACTGATTAAAACAAAACCAGGAAATGTTTCAGCAAAACAAGCCACTGGTTTCAGCAAAACAAGCCACTGGTTTCAGCAAAACGAGCCACTGGTTTCAGCAAAACGAGCCACTGGTTTCAGCAAAATGAGCCACTGGTTTCAGCAAAACTAGCAACTTTTTCAGCAAAACAAACCACTGGTTTCAGTAAAACAAGCCACTGGTTTCAGCAAAACGAGCAACGGTCTCAGCAAAATAAGTGTCTGGTTTTGCAAATGAACCATTGATTTCATCAAAACAGACTATTGGTTAGCAAAACAAGCCACTGATTTCAGCAAAATGAGCCACTGGTTTCAGCAAATGAACCACTGGTTTCAGTAAAATGAGCCACTGGTTTCAGCAAAACTAGCAAATGTTTCAGCAAAACAAGCCACTGGTTTCAGCAAAACAAACCACTGGTATTTTAGTGAAACAAGCTTTTCCTTTTGTAGCGTCTCAACACAAACCAGCTGTGCATGTTTCTGTCTCATAAACCTTGAAATGAGCCATCTTTTGTCGACACATTAAATAATTGTCTTTTTTGTCTTCTTTTTTAAACAAAACGTTTCCTGTTGATGCATCAGATCAGCGATAAGCGAATTTCCAGAAACCACGGTCTGCTGGAGAACCTCAGCGGACAGCTGCGTCTCAAACCAGTAAGTTTGTCCTGTTTGTTATTTATTAAGTTAAGTGGAGGATGTGACATTCACTCATGTTCATGTGTGTATAAAATGCAACGTTGTATTTTGTATAAAAAGTTAATAAATAAGTCAGATTTCAGATTTGGTGACCTCTTGTCTTCTCGGTCATCAGACCCACGTGAACCCGTGTTTCGTCCAAGCGGTGCCGACCGATGAGCCCCGCCCACTTCAGAAGGACAGCTGGTACCGGCTTCAGCACGGAGAGCTGCTGTCCCTGCTGCCAGGTCGCTTCGTGTACCGGGTGGAGGCGGTGGGCGGGGACCAGCGTCCTCCCAGGTACTCCAGGAGTCCAGCTGCCACATGCTTTCATCCCAGAGCACGACTCCGTGGGCTTGAGCATTTTAGTGGAGTAAATAAAACCCTCTGTTGATGGTTCTTCAGCTCTTTCATGTCTGCCGTCCTGTTTGAAGTTCAGATCAAACAGACAGAGGAGACAAGGACTCTCCAGCTCAACCAGCTCATGAAAGATTCATGGTCAGGTTCCTGCATGATTCAGCAGCTCTGAAACTTCTTGTCTCTGTCCGTCTGCAGTCAGAGGTCCGAGGATGAGGCGCTCCCTGGAACGGACAACAAGGTGCCCCCTGCTGCCCCTGCGGAGGACCGCAGGGACAAGGAGGAGGCCGACGGTCCCGGCAGGAGTATGAGTCAGGTAAGTCTGTTCATGTCCAGGACTTATTAAAGATGGGATTCAAATAACCCGGAATTTCCTTTTCTTGGTTGTCCTGGAACTCAGCAGCCAATCACAGAGCAGCTCTCTGTTTCCAGGAGGACATTTGCCGAGACAAGGGTCCATCTGAACACAGGAAAAGAGTGTTACCGGCATGGATGATGGCGGTGGTCTCAGCTACAAAGACTCCGCCCTCTACTGCCAGAGGTATCACTGTAACCATCTAACATGAACACAGACCATGTGACATCAAGATCATTAAAGTACATCTATTTAGGTCCAAACTGCAGCAATGAATCAGCTGGACCATGAGAGGCTGCAGTTCCTTTACCGACCACTAGAGGCTGCAGTTCCTCTACCAACCACTAGAGGCTGCAGTTCCTCTACCGACCACTAGAGGCTGCAGTTCCTCTACCGACCACTAGAGGCTGCAGTTCCTCTACCAACCACTAGAGGCTGCAGTTCCTCTACCGACCGCTAGAGGCTGGAGTTCCTCTACCGACCACTAGAGGCTGGAGTTCCTCTACCGACCACTAGAGGCTGCAGTTCCTCTACCGACCACTAGAGGTTGGAGTTCCTCTACCGACCGCTAGAGGCTGCAGTTCCTCTACCGACCACTAGAGGTTGGAGTTCCTCTACCGACCGCTAGAGGCTGCAGTTCCTGGCTGAAGCAATAATGCTAACTGCTATAACCAGAAAAATGCAGGAAAATGAAGATTTTGTATTTCTGTGGTATTGTAGACCAGAACCCATCAGCTACTGATTAATAGACCTGAAATTGATTTAAAAGATTTTCCTTTCATAGGCAACTGTTTATGTTTTAATGCCAGCTCAATTATTTGTAATTAAAGTTTTTAAATTTCATGCGCATGACCTTGTGAAGCTAAAATGGAAATGAACAGTTACGAACAGTTATCTCCTCCATTTACCGATCAGATGGTGACAAGTGCAGACTTGATTTTGTGGTCATCTTTTGTCTATTGAAAGTAAATTTTTTGAAGCTTTGGGATGAAATCTGGACATTACAGGCTGTCAGAACTTGTTATTAATGTCTTCTTTTGATATAAATACATGATCAGGACAAAATTTTCAATTTTTCCAGCTAAATTTGTGATTTAGTGACCGATTTAGTTCATTTGTGACAGAAAGTAACAAACCTTAAAAAAAACACAAAATAATGTTGTGATTTAGAAAAATGTGTGATTTTGCAACTAAACATCATTTTTTCAAAATAAAGTTGCAGTTATATGAAACTTGCAATTTTGCCAGAAAAAGTCATTATTTTGTAAATGTTCCTTTTACAGTGAAAAAAGTGACATTATTCTGCATTATCTTGTATATTATATCATAAAAGGATGCCTTGCTGACAGTCTTCAGCTTCCAGGTGACTGATGATGCCAGTTTCTCTTCATACCTGATAAACCAGCTCACCTGAACCTGGTCTGACAGAAACAGCGTCAGACAAGGAGCCGTTAGCGTTTAATTAACCGACAGCGAGCATCAGCATGCCCTGCAGCAGAGAACAACAAATGACATGCAACAACAAATCCCTTCAATAAACTGAACCATAATAATGTGAAAGGCATCACAGCGGCCCTCTAAAACCATCATTCTCACTGGGCCCTCGGGTACAGACACACTAATCTCGCAGCACTTTCATTCCAACTTTGGATCCACACCCAGAGATAACGTTCTTATCTCAGCCTCACCATCCCAATGAGATCCTTTAAACACTCAGACATAATGAGCGTCACATCAGCCTCCATCCTCTCAGAACAGGAGAACATTCAACGTTAACGAGGAGCTTCAGTCGCTCGCTTTAAATCCAACATTTACTTTCAATCAAATGCATCTTGTTTTCCTGATCTCCTTTACTGAGGACACACAAAAAACGACTGCAATATTAAAATTGCATGTAAAAACGACTTTAAATGAATGTTTTTCCAGATTATGTCACTAAGCATAAACATGTACTCAGCAGCCCCTTCATCAAGATCACCTGCTGGATGTGACGACTGACAGCAGCTCAGCAAATGTGTTCATGAATCACAGCAGAATGGAGAAGAACGAGGACTGAGGTGGCTTCCAATGTGGCATGCTCTCAGAAACTGCTGAGAATCTTTAACCAGAAGCAGTTTGGTTCAGAAAAGAGCTCTGCAGCCTCTAGTGCTCAGTAGAGGAACTACAGCCACTAGTGGTCGGTTGGGGAACTGCAGCCTCTAGTGGTCGGTTGGGGAACTGCAGCCTCTAGTGGTGAGTAGAGGAACTGCAGCCTCTAGTGGTGAGTAGAGGAACTGCAGCCTCTAGTGGTCGGTAGAAGAACTGCAGCCTCTAGTGGTCAGTTGCAATTTTGTGAAAATTCACATCTTACAGTTAAACGTTATAATTAAAAGCCATGCATTCCAAATTTTGACGAAATGTTTTCTCATGAAAATCTGATTATTTAATCTGATTGGTTGTAAAAATAAAAGATGCTAATCCCATCCAGTAGTAAGTCCTGTTCTATAACATCCTACTGTAGAGCGTCTTCAGTTTCTAGCATCACAAACGTCTGCGCGTTCTTACGTTCTCCAGGTTGAGGTCGGACAGCCAGAACCAAACAGAACCGTAACTACGACAACAGAGAACAAAGAGATGCAGAGGAGGGAGCAGCAGAAAAAAGAAAGAACCCAGCGAGTCTGATGCACAGGACGCCACGATGGGCTTTACTTTCCATTTTCATCTCAGTCAAAGAAACGCTGAACAAAGAGTGGATGAAACCAGGCGAGTGGGGTGGGGGTGGGGGGTGTAATCAGGTTTTCAGCCATGCTGGGCATTAAATTTAGCTGAAGCAGGATGTTTTTAAGCTTGGGCTGATTTATTTTCCTATTATTCAATATGGTGATTATTTTCTCAGAGGCTGTTGCCTGTCTGCAGTTATAAATGTTTGCTTACAGATGAGGAGTGGAAAGACGATCAGACACGCTGTACTGGGTTACATAACCACGCTGTCAGGAACCAACCACGACATCTCTGCATGTGAGAGCTTCAAGCAGCAAACAGCCTCGCACAATGCTCGTTTCATCTAAGGTCACTTCGTTCAGGATGAGACCACGGCACCGCCCCTGCAGGTCGGTTTGGGCCACGGCACCGTCGCTGCAGGTCGATTTGGGCCACGGCACCGTCGCTGCAGGACGGTTTGGGCCACAGCACCGTCGCTGCAGGTCGGTTTGGGCCACAGCACCGTCGCTGCAGGTCGGTTTGGGCCACAGCACCGTCGCTGCAGGTCGGTTTGGGCCACGGCACCGTCGCTGCAAAACGGTTTGGGCCACGGCACCGTCGCTGCAAAACGGTTTGGGCCACAGCCCCGTCGCTGCAGGTCGGTTTGGGCCACGGCACGGCCCCTGCAGGTGTGGAGGAAGGTGTTTGAGGTGGGCAGCCAGGGTTCAATCAAACAAGCCGCTGCTCGCAGATGGCGAGATGGTGCCGGAGTACAGGTTAGGGTTAGGGTCACAATTTTGTGAAATTTTATATTTAAAAAAAATCCACTTTTGACAAGATATAATACTTATATAATACTGGTTTACATTAAAGCTAAAAAAGAAAAAAAGGCGATTTTAGTGAGAAGTGTCATGATTGTTGGTCATAAAGTTGCAGTTACATGAAACTCATGATTTTATGTCAAAAACTCCCAATCTTGCAAAATTTGACATTTTTTGCTTTTTACAACATAAAACTGATAGAGCAAAATACCAAATATTTCAGGAAAAATTCTTTATTTTAGTAAAAGACAAGGAAACATTTCTATTTCACTTTTAAGAAAACATTCTTTTCTTGCAGAGGTAAAAAGTTGAAGAACCAATCTGGAAAAATAATGAACTCAGAGTTGAGTCTCCATGGGGGGGGTCTGACAAACACACCTGAGCAGAAACAGTTGTGGCCCTTTTCCACTAGAAGCTACTCGACTCGGCTCCACTCGCTTTAAGGGGTTTCCACCAGGTTCTAACCGAGCTGAGTCGGGCTGAAAATGCTGTGTCACCAGGATGCAGGCCACTGATTGGCCAAAGAGTGACATCACTGATGAGTCATGAGAGCCACTCCTTCACACCCTCCATCCTCTAGGATGGTCTCGAGAATACTCCTTCCATAAGAGGCTGCAGTTCCTCTACCGACAACTAGAGGCTGCAGTAACTCTACTGACAACTAGAGGCTGCAGTTCCTCTACCGACCACTAGAGTCTGCAGTAACTCTACTGACAACTAGAGGCTGCAGTTCCTCTACCGACCACTAGAGTCTGCAGTAACTCTACTGACAA
>JBAMYA010042882.1:0-13934 GCA_037176975.1 Arrhamphus sclerolepis
ATATTTATCTGAACACTGAAGCAGGTAAAACATCTGTTCTGGTGCTGCTGGATCTTAGTTCAGCCTTTGATACTGTGTACCACAAAATCCTTCTAGATAGACTGGAAAACTGGTTGGATTTATCAGATCCAGTTCTCAGTTGGTTTCAGATCTTGAAGGCTTTGTTGTTTCCATTGGTGGGAATAAATCTGAGCGTATTCCACTGACCTGTGGAGTCCCTCAAGAGTTAATTCTTGGGCTACTATTATTCAACCCCTCATGCTTCCTCTAGGTCAGATCATACGTAACAGCAATGTTTCTGATCACTGCTATGCAGATGACACTCAGATCTACTTGGCTCTTTCACCAAATAACTTTGGTCCGTTAGACTCCCTCTGGCTCTGCTTGGAGCAGGTGGATGCAATCAAGCTTCCTTCAGTTAAATCAGGATAAGACAGAAATAATTCTATTTTGTAACAAAATAAATAGGAAGAGAGTTGTCACCCAGCTTTAATCCAGAGGGCTGAAGACAAATTCAAAGTTAAGAAACTTGGAGTTTTAATTGACTCAGACCTGAACTTCAGCAGCTACATCAAGGCTGTAACTAAGACCGCTTTTTACCACCTCAAACAAATCTCCAGAGTCAGAGATATGATGTTCAGAGCTGATTTAGAGAAACTCATTCATGCTTTCATCTCTAGCAGACTTGACTACTGCAATGCTCTTTTATCTGGTCTTCCCAAAAAAATAATCATACAGCTTCAGCTCATCCAGAACGTTGCTGCCAGAGTCATAACAAGAACCAGAAAAACTGAGAACATTACTGCTGTTCTGAGATCCTGGCTACCAGTCAGCCACAGAATAAACTTTAAAGTGTTGTTGTTAGTTTACAAATCACTTAATAATATGGGTCCAGAATACATGACTGATCTTCTTGTAGAATATAAACCAAGTAGAGCTCTGAGATCTTTGGGTAGTCAGCTGGTTGAACCTCCAGTTAGGACCAAACAGGGTCAGCTACTATGTTCTCCAACTTTAGACACATTTAAAGCTAAGCTTAAAACTACTGTTTCTGGTGCCTTTGTTTAGCCGGATTTTACTGAACTGTTTTTTTTCTTCCTACTACTCTTTGTTCTCAATCTTTTTTCTAATTACACATTTAAGTTTTTTTTTTTAAATGATTTTCATTATTAGTAGTAGTAGTAGTTTTAATTAATTATTATTTTTTAAATAAATTGATTGATTTAAGATTATTTGTTGTAATTTGTTGATTTTTATTTAATGTCTTTGTAAAGCACTTTGAGTTGCCTTTATGAAATGTCCTATACAAATAAACTTGCCTTGCCCCTTAATGGTCTGGAGAGAAACCACAGTCTTTACAGGTTGGTAGAGGAACTGAGGTCTCTTCAAGTCAGTTGAGGAACTGTGGCCTCTAAAGGCTGGTTTATGCTTCTCCGACTCCATCACTTCGGAGGCACGCAGAGCCCTCTCTGACGTTGTACAGCTCTCCGACGGGTGATGGATACCTGCCCAATTTTCTTACTATCCATAAAAATGACAGAGAGCCTACGGATAGACCATATTTGTGATTCTTCAGCTACCTCACTCCTCTGGTTTCCTCATCTTACAACAACACCACCATAAAAAATTTTTTTTAAAAACACAGACAAAAAAACATATATAGGCTATGTGCATGTAGAGGAAATGAAGAGGAATGAAGGGGTGCTGATAAATATGGACCGTTTTTTCTTTCAGTTCCGTTTCATTCATTTTCTAATGAATATAATTTAATAGGGGTATGTTCACTGTGTCCATCATTATTTGAAAACCGACTTTTGAAAATAAATAAAATTCATTCATGGAAGGATAAGATTTTTTTTTCTCTTGTAACATAAAAGAGCATTCCTGTGTTCCAATTCAATACTCTGAGTTTCTTCATAACCCGCTTTCTGAAACGGACCCCACCAGAGTTTGATCATGGAGCATTTACTGATTAATGTTGATCATTTCCACATTACAGGAAAATGGAGGAAAAAAATTGTAATAGCGGTGTTTGTGGTCACACAGAGACACAAATTTCAGAAATAAAGCTTGGGGAAAGTGGGTGAATCTGGTATGACTGCATTTGTGTGACTGTGAACAGCAGTGAAGTGACTCAAACTGGAAACAAACCAGTTTGAGCCGGTGTGTTTGAATGTAGCTGCCACTGATAGCGACAACTATTAGCAGAGCCAACTACGATGTAGTGGGGACCGGGTCTCCTTTCATTCAGATCACTGGTATCTTTTTCTCCATAACCTGCTTTAGGAAACAGACTGTCTATGGAGCATTTTCTATTCAGTGTTGATAATTTCCATCTCCATCACCAGTCGCTCTCTCTTGGTCTCCATTCTTCACTGGGGTCCATTTCAGAAAGGAGGTCCAACATACTCTGAGTTTCTACATGACCTGCTTTCTGGGCTCATTTCAGAAAGCGTTGTCAGGTCTGTGTGAGGCTGTTCATTGTTTATTTCTGGTCTCCAGAAAAAAATGGGACACCCCCTATTGTCCTGGTGATGAATTGCTTTAGAACACTCTCTGAGCAATGGAGAAGTATAAACGGTTAACGTCTCCATCAATCTGACTACGTGTCTACGGTGTGACGGAGTTGGAGAAGCATAATCCAGCCTTAAAAGTCTGTAGCTGAACTGTGGTCTGAAGAGGAACTGTGGTCTTTTCAGGCGGGTAGAGGAACCTCAGTCTTTTCAGGTCGGCAGCAGAACCATGGTATCTTCGAGTCAGTAGAGGAACTGTGGTCTCTTAAGGTCAGTAGCGGAACTGTGGCCTCTAATGGTCTGTAGAGGAACTGGGGTCTCTTCAGGCCAGTAGAGGAACTGCAACGTCTAATGGTGGGCAGAGGAACAGCACACTCTTCAGGTCAGTAATGGTAGAGCAGAGTAGCTGAGCTTTACCAAATAAAGCTGCTCATTCCTGCATTCATGAGGGTGTTTGAGGGTCTTTGTGTTGTAAATGAACTCTGAGCTGTTCTCTTGTGTTTGGCCTACTTCTGCTGAAGCTGAATGGAAGCAGAGCTGACCCACTTTAGTCTGAACTGGATCTCAGAGAAGACAGACTTTATTGTCTGCTGTATAAACGTGAAATCATAATTCCTGTTTCCTGGCTCTGTTCATGGATTTAATGATGCAATGTTCGAGATGATGTTTGCTCTGGTGACCAGTGGCCTCATACACAAAGGGTGTGTATGCACAAAAACATGCAACGTTCAGATGTATCAAATGTGAAATGACTGTGGAAATGTGTCTCATGCCAACTTTATGGCTGGCATTTAGAGGTGATGTTGAGAAACTGTTATAATAAATAAATGTGAAAACAATTAGTCCTCAGACAAAGTGATTTGCACATATGAGACACATGAAAAATTAACACTGATGAACCATTAACACACCCATGTGTCTGCAATTATACGAGTGGATATAAAACATGCACAAGTGGTGCAATGCATACCATTAAGAACAATAGCTGCTTTAGCGGTACTAGAAGACATTGGAAATGGTACAATTGGAAGTGAGCGTGTGTTCAGAGACAGAGAGGATTTGCTGACACATGATGACAACTGGCTCATCAGCCACTTTAGGTTCCTGAAGGCAATCTTCCTGGAACTGTGCACAGCGGCCGACATTTGAGCGCAACACAAGGAACCATGCACAATTTGCAGTGAAAGCCGGTTTTCCGAATGTAATCGGAGCTATCAAATGCACACGCATTGTTATAAAAATGCCATCACATGATGAATTTGTATATGTCAATAGGAAACATTTTCATTTGATCAATGTATAGATCATATGTGATGTGCAAATGCAATTAACCAACATTGAGGCAAGGTGGTCTGATTCAACGCAGGATTCATACAGTCTGAGAAACAGCATTGTTGGAGACAGACTACAAGCTTACACTGTGCACAATGGGTGGCTTCTTGGTGAGTAACTTTATTCATGTAATTATCCTCATATTATTCCCTGTGACGTGAATTGAGCGCATGTGCCCCGAATTTCTATACCGTCTTCACAGCATCATTATAACACAGTGGTTAAAGTTAATAACTTGCTGTGTTTTGCTGGTTACACTACAGCTAAGATCACTCCTCTAGTCCCTAATTGTCTCTGTGTGCAAAGTACTCATGTTAATAATCCTGTAACGTAAAGTCTTAATTGGCCTCACCTTTTTCCTGGCGCAACAATAGTATGTAAATAGTAAGTGCCTTACACTTACATAGTGCTTTTCAGCTGTACTGATGCAGTTCCAAAGTGCAAAAGCACTGCTGGCCTTCACCCATTCAGTGTCTTGGTAGGCACAGGTGGAACTAGGATTCAAACTACCAACCTGCAGGTTCATGGGAAAACACTATACCAACTGAGCCACTTCTTTTTCTCTTTTGCTTGTGTGTACTTCTCCGACGTCACAGCATTGGCAACCTCATACACACTCTCCCACTCACTCCTCTTGTGTTTGTTGCTTAGGACAACGTGCCAAAGAGCACATTTTTGGACACCACCACTTCAGAGAGTAGCACCTTCAATTTGTCTTTCTTGAAATTCTTTTTTTCATCTTACTCATTCTTTTCTTTAAATTTTCTGCTGAGAGGGGAATCTCAGGTGCAGTGCTCATTTAAATATGATTTTTTAATGTTTAAATGGAGGCGTGGACAGGGAGGGGTCGGGCACTCAAACGTGCACTCATTTCCACGTTGATTGAGAAGTACAAAGGAAATGTGCTTGGATTCCTACGTGTGCACAGTTTTGTGCATCTGGATTTTTTTGTGCGCAGGAGGGTTTTTGGATTTGAGCGTACGCCATGATTCAGTACGAAATCCATGCAAGTCTTTGTACATGAACTGCCATGACTGGCCCGAAGGAGCCGTTCTAGTCATGAAAATAATGGGTCAGACCCAAGGGCATCAGTTTGTTTTAAAAGTGCCCCGGTCAATAACCATAATCTTGAGTGTGGTTTGAAAAGTGCTGGTTATAATTATGTATTCATCCATCTGAGGTTTAATTACAACATACACTACATACATTATGCATTACAGTTTATTGACAGGTGTTAAAAATCATATTCAATCAATAAAAATTGAAAGCCACACATGTTTTTTTCTTGTTTTCCAAACAGCATTGTAAACCACCATTAGGCTAGTGGCTTAGGATATTTTAGATGCACATCATAGGACAAAGAACAGTATTGGCAATTAGACAATCCTCCTGACATCAACAAAGTTTACCAGACTAACATTGTCTGACCATAGAGGGGTGATGAAATGAAATGAAAGAAGAGAAAGTATTTGTGGTTGGTACAGCCTATATCTTGCTAAGCATCACAAAAACAACCGAGCCGAAGAGGATTTAAAAAGAAAATCCACTGGCAGTTACTTCTGCCAGATCTTCACCAGCAACACTAGCAAAGGTTGACTTCACATTTTGTTACACTGTCAGATAAACAGACTGACCGCAAATGTAATCCCTTGCACTGTTTAGGAGAATCCCACAAGTCATGTAAGAAAATAGTTATTTTAAGATAACAAACTAGTCTAATGTTAACTTATATCTACATCTCAACCAGACAAAACTACTATATCAGCAATGGCATCATTATACTACGCTGTGTAGCTGCAATGCAACATAGCCTAAGCTATTCATCATTAGACAATTCTATCCGGAGCAACAACCAGATCATAATCATAGCTAGCCTAGAACCAATAGTTAGCCTTTGACCATCATATGCAAATAAAGTTAACATTTATAATCACAAAAATGCAGACAGACATGCACAAAATTCAATAATTAATTCAATAATAGTAATGCATTACCTTCTCGTGGGCTCACCACCTGCAGGAGGGGCCACAGCAGTAGGGTCCGAAGTGAGCGGGGCGGTGGCCAGAGGTGGGGCCCTGACAATCTGATCCTCAACTGCAGAAGCTAGCTCTAGGGAATGTCAACTCTCTAGCGAGGAAGGAGCCTGAGCTGGTGTGCAAGGTTGAGCAGTTCTCTCTAGATATAGTTGGACTCACCTTGGTTTGGGCTGTGGAACCAGTATCTCTGAGAAGCGCTGGACTCTCTTCCACTATGGAGTTGCTCCAGGTGAGAGGTGCCAAGCTGGTGTGGGCACACTCATTACCCCCGGCTTGGTGTCTGTACATTGGGGTTTACCAAGGGGACAAAAGGGTAGCCTCCCTCCACTTTTGTGTGGGGGGATGGGTCCTGACTGTTGTTTGTGCTTTTGCACTGAACTCACCCTTTTTGGAGTCCTTGGACGGAGTGTTGGAGAGCACTCCTTCCTGGGACTACCTCGTTCTGCTGGGGACTTCAGTGCTCTCATGGGCAACAACAGTGGGACCTGGAGGGTTGTGATTGGGAGGAATGGCCCCCAAATCTGAACCCGAGTGGTGTTCCGTTGTTGGACTTCTGTGCTTGTCATGGATTGTTCATAACAAATACCATGTTCAAGCATAAGAGTGTCCACATGTGCACCAGGCATCAGGACACACTCGGCCTCAGTTCAATGATCAACTTTGCTGTCATATCATCAGACTTGCGGCCACATGTCTTAGACACTCAGGTGAAGTGAGGGACCAGTCTGTTATCTGATCATCACCGGGTGGTGAGTTGGCTCAGAAGATGGGGGAGGGTGCCTGTCAGACCTGGGAGGCCCAAACGTGCTGTGAGAATAATTCATTCTTTTCTTAATTGGGCTAATCTACATCAGAATTTATAAGTCCCCCTCCCCCATGGATGCCCTGGACAGGGCATAAAAAGTGGACATGTCCGGGCAAAAGAGGACGTTTGATCACCCTAGACATACCTAGATGTAAACTTAATTAATTCTTAAATGGGCTACCTTGACTGTATGATTATTAGACTATATAACCAACTGCTTCATTATTTTTATTATGCACATGGTCAAGACACCTCAGACTTTGCTTCATTGCTGGTGCAAAAGTGTGTCGGAGCATCTTTCTCTGTTTTGCGCTGCGTCTTGCAGAGCGCAAAATGGTTTGCAAGCCCGAGCTTGGCCCAAACCAGTGCAATATGATTGAAATTAAGCACGTTTGGCCAAAGATCTTAAGCTTTACCCCCTCACAGTTTGTGCCCCAATGTCACACGGATCATCCAGGTATGATGACATTGTCTTTGGGAGAGTTAACCAAGAACATAACCTGCTCGGACCAGGTTTGAGATGTGGAGTAAACTGCCATGGCAGCATACCTTGATCTAAACCTATCCATCTTTTGTAGTACGGGTTAGTCAGGAAGTTACTCCTCACGTAATCAAGTTACTCTCGAAGTTACCCTGATAAGCCGGTTAAACCCATTTCATAGTACAGGCCCCTGGGTAGAAGAGGAAGAGGAGCAGGCATGACAAATACTATTTTATTCACTTCATAAATATAACTTGCATAAATTATTGTATATGACATCATTATTATTGTGTGATGTTATATTTAAAGCTTAGATCATGCTTCAAGGTGGTATTTTGCATTCTTATATATTTATTTTTATTTGACTTTTATTTTACCATGCAGAATGTTAACCCATAAGAAGCCACAGGTGTCACAAGCACTTTAAACATCCTGGAAAGTTCTATCCTTGATTCTATCTTTTGAAGTCCCTAAGTGACACCTACTCAACATCCTGGTGAGTGATGTAACAGGTCATGTGATTTTGTATTACTGCAACAACATTTCCAAGATGTCTGTCTGCCAGGCTAACAGATGTGACAGATTTTAAAAAGTTTATTTCTTCTTGCTAAAGGTAAGAGGCAACTATTTAATAATTATTATACTTAGATAACATTTTTTTTCACCTTTAAAGGTGACATAGAATGGTTGAACAGGTTTAGGTAGAGGATTTTAAACGCATGGTTTTGAACCTATTTGGTGTCCTTTTGGGCTTAACTGGCAACGTCATTAATAAATGCAAGCATTTGATGCTGATTGGCTGCCTTTGCTGCCATTTAAAAGAGACAAAAGCAGCATTAATGGGAATAGGGAAATTATTAAATAACAATTAAAAATAGCAAGATCAAAGAGAATACCCTCAGTGCTTTATAGATAATAGCATTAAGAAAGACAACATGAGTGATATCGTTAATAGTTTTCACAATTATTTTGTAAATGTTGGTACAAATCCGGCAGAAAAAAAAAACAAATGATTCACTGCCTTCAGAAGACTTTTATAACAACTTGGTAGAAAATAACTTTCAATCAATGTTTCTTACAGCAGTGGACAAAAAAAGAAATAACTGAGATTGTATCCAAATGTAAAAGTAAATCATCAACTGATTTCAATAACATTGATATGAAAATGGTTTAAAAAATAAATAAATAAATAAAATAGTACTTGAAGGGATCTTAGAACCACTAACTTACATCTGTAATGTATCATTTCTAACTGGTAAATTTCCAAATAAAATGAAAATAGCTAAAGTTGTACTGCTGTTTAAGGCTGGAGATAAACAAATTTTCACAAATTATAGGGCCTGTTTCTTTGCTTCCACAATTCTCCAAATTTTAGGAAAAGCTATTTATTCATAAGTTGAATAAATACTTGGATAAAAATAAACAACTCTCTGATTGTCAGTATGGATCCAGACCAAACAGTTCAACCTCGTTAGCTCTTACTGATTCAATAGAACAAATCACAAATGCTATGGAAGACAAGCATTTTCTGGTAGGAATTTTCATAGATCTTAAAAAATCTTTTGACACCATCATGACACACTGCTAAACAAATTAGAAAGGTACAGGATCAGAGGAATTATGTTAACTTGGGTGAAACTATCTAAGACAGAGGAAAAGGTTTGTGAAGATGGGAGAATCTGCTTCAACATGCTTGGACATTGTCTGCGGTGTACCTCAGGGGTCAATTTTGGACCCAGTTCTATTTATTCTTTTTATCCATAAGGATAATTCATAACTCTGGTTTTAGAGATCACACAAACTCATTATTTTTAAAATCAAGATGGTGGTTCATTTTCGCAGGACAGCTGATGTATAGCGTAGCAAACAACCTGCCTCCAAGAAATATACAAAACCTTTTTTTTTTCTTTGTTTTAGTAGAGATGGGGGATATAAACTGAGGGGGGAGTTGATGTTCAGACATCCACGTACAACTTTAAAAAGTTTTTGTTTTTTTGTATATTGAATGTATCTGTGGAACAAATTAGATTTAGAGAACAATGTTCAAGCATGAATCAATTTAAAAAGGGGTTCAAAACACAAATTCTTACTGGATACAATAATGATGAACAAAGATGTTAATTTCATGTGGAGATGAATATGTTTGCATAAAGGTGAATGTATGTCTATGTGTATGTATTTATATGTATGTATATATTTAGTTATGTGTATATATATCAAAACAGAAGTGATGCATTGTGGTATTCACAAAGCAGGAAGTGAAACATGAATATTAGCTAGTGGAGAAGGGGTTGGGTTAAATAAGCTTTGCTTCTCCCTACTCCTTTTCAAACTTTCTGTTATCTTTTTTCATTAATATTAGTACAGATATTGTTAATCACTTGTGAACAAATTTATTGAACAAATTAATATAAAACAAATCATACAATCTTTTTTTTTATTAGCTTTTTCATCTTCTATGATTATGAATACTCAGTTAACTTGCATGATTTTATGATATGTAGTTAATATGTTTTATTATTGTTAAATTTAAATAATATTCAAACAGATCTAAAAAAAAAAAAAAAAGTCATATTTTAGTGTAATTTTATATTTTTTTTATGTAACATGGATAGTAAGAAGTGATACAGCGTTCAGGTGGCACATGTGGTCATCCATGGAGATGACAGTAAATTTGAGGGATGAGAAGGTAGCTTGGATGCTGAAGACCCTGATTGCATTCCCAGCAACAAAGACATAGAGAATGATGAGTCAAGTGAGTCTGGTGATTCAGACTGGAATGAATCAGGTGATTTTGGATGGCGTCACAACTGTTCAAAAAAAAAAAAGTATAAAAAAAGTAAACAAAGTATTTACAGACAAGTTCTTCAGCACCACTAGTGCTTGAGCTTCTTCGGCACAAGATCTACTTTGTAGGGACCAACTATCCATCCATCCATCCATTAACTTCCACTTATCTGTTTCTGTATATCGGTGGCAGCATCCTCAGCAGAGAGGCCTAGATGTCCCTCTCCCCAGCCACCTCCTCCAGTTCTTCCGGGGAAATACCAAGGCATTCCCAGACCAGCTGAGAGACATGATCTCTCCAAGGTGTTCTGGGTCTTCCTCGTGGTCCTCTTCAAGTTAGACATCCTCGAAACACCTACCCTGAGAGGCGTCCAGGAGGCATCGTAACCAGATGTCAAAGCCACCCCAACTGTCTCCTCTCAATGTGGAGGAGCAGTGTCTACTCTGAGTCTCTCTCAGATGACTGAACTTCTCACCCTATCTCTAAGGGAGAGTCCAGCCACCCTATGGAGAAAACTCTGTTTCAGCTGCTTGTATCTGCGATCTTGTTCTTTCAGTCACCACCCACTGTTCATGACCATAGGTGATGGTGGGAATGAAGATCAACTGGTAAAGAGAGAGTCTTGCCTTTATGCTCAACTGCCTCTTCACCACAACAGACCAGCACAGAGTCCGCATTACTGCAGATGCTGCAACAATCTGCTTGTCCATCTTCCCTGACATTCTTCTTCTGTGCCATTCTTCCCTGACATGTGAACAAGACCCCAAGATACTTAAACTCCTCCACTTGAGACAGAACCTCAATCCCAACCTGGAGAGGGCATTCTACCCTTTTCCGACTGAGAACCATGGTCTCAGATTTGGACTTGCTGTTTCTCATTCCAGCCACTCCACGCTCGACTGCAAACCACTCCAGCAAGAGCTGGAGGTCCCCATCCAATGATGCCAAAAGGACCACATCATCCACAAAAAGCAGAGATGAAACTCTGACACCCCCGAAACAGAACCTCTCTGACCACCGGCTGCGCCTATAATTTTGTCCATAAAAGTTATGAACAGAATCAAAGGGCAGCTCTGGCAGAGGTCAACCCTCAGTGGAAACAAATCTGACTTATGGCTGGCAATGCAGACTGAACTCTCGTTTCGTTTGTAGGGGAAAGCTTGTGGAACATGGCCCATTCAGACTCAATGTCCCTCTGCTCCCTCGGAATGCACTCAAACCTCTGTCAGAGGTGTGAGTTGAAGAGCACTCTGACAGGTTCCTCTGCCAGATGTTCCCAGCAAACCCTCACTACACATTTGGGTCTATCAGGTCTGATTGGAATCCTCCCCCGCCACCCAATCCAATTCACCACCAGGTAGTCGTTACCCATGTGAGCGATGAAGTCAGCAGAATAAAGGAGTCCCCTTTTGGAGCCCTTTTCCAGCACACCTATCAGAGACTCCAAGAAGGCTGGGTACTGCATTATTCCTCCTGAATAATGCAGGAGGAATAATGCAGAATAACTGCTTCTCCAGGAACCACAGCGTTCAAGGGGAGTTTGCCCCTCACTTTCAGCACTGGAACCATCTATATTTGCATATCCTGTGGGTTGGGCACATCAGCGGAGTACAGGCGCAGGAGCTAATCACAGAGGGGAAGAAAGAGCAAAGTTTTGCAAAAGTAACACTCACACAGATTTGTCTATGAGATTACACACCAGACAAATCAGTTTGATAAATCATCAGTATAAGTGTATCGATGGACAGCATTAATTTAGGACTGGTAACAAGTGAACCACCCACACCTTTTCTGGCCATCGATTGGCTTAAAAGACTTGAAATTATGATATGACAGGATTTTCTGGGTGCTGAACACTGAGAACGAGGCAATTTATTTCCAATCTTGCATTACTGAACATACGCAGTTCACACCCACACACCCAAATCTGGGTTTATAAAATTCTCATCCCCTCAAATCAAGAGAATGTGTGCACAAACTTGATAAAACTAACTTCACTAGGAAACATGAATTATACTTTTATACGTGCTTTAAATGTTTCTCAGAAATACTTATATGTAGTAAAAGATAACACTTATTCCTGTCTAGAAAATATATTCAGTTATTCCCAAGAAGTATATCACAATACTTTACTTTAATCATTCATCCAGACATGCAGAAAAGTGACATGGACTTTGCTGTATGGACATTCACAGAATGCCCAGTAGGTGGCCTACTCAACACTGAAATCTTTGGACGAAAATGCAGAAACATCTTTCCATGAGAGTGCTTTAGGAAAGAGACCATTAAAAGGGAGCTTTATTTACTTGAAGGCTTATAATAAGAATTTTTAGAACAAATGGAGAACACAGGAACATTTTCTTGTAAAGTTTCTGCTTTGCAGCCAGTATTGCCGCAGGAAAGAATTTTGGATTTAACCACAAAAAATGTACACTAGTGAACATATTTATAGGCACATTTAACCAGCCAGTGCCATTACAGAATAATGTGCTTCTTCTTCTTCTGTATGTTGCAAACCACTGAACTATTGTAGAAGTGGATTTGGTTGACTGACTGATGTTTTTTTTTTTTTCCTACAAACATTTTATTCATGTCAATATGATGACAGTATTCAATAAAAATAAAGGCAAAAAGTCAACCTCATCATTCATGTAAGCTTTATTTGAAATTTGGCAGGCATGCCAGTGTTCAGGTTTACATCCAGGTCGCTGAAGGTAAAGAGAAAAAAAAATGTTTTGATAATGTTAGCACAATGGAGAATGAAAACATATTTTCTGAGAATTTTTTGCAGATTCAAAGCATCAAGGTAGCACAAATGTCATATTTGTCGTAGAACATTAATTGATTTGAAAAACAAAGAAAAGGAATATTGTGGCAAAGTTGTTGTTCATATTTATTCTGAAATGTCATCAGTCAGTCAGCACAGGTTGAGTTTAGACAGCCTGATCTGACATGAAAACAAATTTCTGAAAGACTATAAAATGTCAAATCAAAAGACAAAAAGTTCTAAAGAACTTCCAGACATCTTTAGCACTAATGACATTTATTTCAGATTGCGAGTGGTTGGTAAAAGATTAGTTCAGTAGGAATGTCAATATTTTATGGTATCACTGAAACAAAAAAGTAAAAATTCATTCTTAGATCTTTTGATTCCAGTTATACAAAATTTCATTCCCATAGGTTTAAATGAAGAGAAAGGATGGTTTAAAAAAAAAAAAGAAAGCAAAATGTTCTAAAATAACAAGTTTACTTCTTCTTACTATAGAGTTTAAAATGAAATAAAAAAAATAGATCACATGAAAACAATAACGGGCTTATTTCATGATATGTGCTAAAAGAGTTTATTTGCATCTTGGCATGCATGTTAAAGAATGTCTGAAGTTAAACTTGATTTATTTAATTAAAAATTCTGGTTTCTCTGCAATACTTGGAGCACTAAATCCTTACCAGTTATCATTGTTGAAGACGATGAAACCATGATTACCACGTCCAAAGGCAACCTGGTAGCCTACTTTCCCATTCACAAACTTGCGGTCCCAGCGGTAGCTGGACATGACCCGGGGGAATCCGTAAGGATGGGCCAGCATGTAGCCAACAGCCATCTTGTAGAGTCTGGAGTCCCAGAAGGTAACAATGGATCCACCACCAGCACCATGGCCTCTCTGGTTGTCGTGGTTGTCAATAAAGACGAGAGCTTTGCCACCGGGCATGAAACCCCATCCCTCTCCCCAATTCCTAGGAAAAATAAAGTGTTTCAATTAAATTAAAAAAAGAGAGAAAAAAAATTCCCAGAGAAAACATAATAAGCCAAAAATATGATAAAAAAAACAAACAAAAAAAATTCTGGAAATTTGCACAGCAGCTATGATTGCCATGGCTATCTTAAAATAAATGACCTTGACATATTTAGGGACTTCAACAGAAGCACACATACTTTGTGTAAGACAGTTTCTCGCCATTCCATTTCCTGAAGACAGTT
>JBAMYA010042883.1:0-13933 GCA_037176975.1 Arrhamphus sclerolepis
TGCCTCATCTGACATTTCTTTTACCATCTTCCTCAAACTCTGCCCAGCTATACCCAGTTCCCCCAGTAATGAAAGTGAAGATCTGACTGTGAAACCCCTACATCCAGTCTCCACTGGACGCTTCCATCCTCGCTGCTCAGCTTCTGCCCTCAAGTCTGCATATCTGAGCTCTTTCCTTTCATCATCTTCCTCCACTGAATCTTCCAGGAAACTGTCAGCTGAATAAAATAAACTATCTGCTGACTAACTGACCACTAAACTGTATCAGGCCTTAAACTAGTGCAGACTATTTCCTGAGGAACAACCAGCTTTCCACCTAAATCTACCTGCATTTCTCAGTCGCTAGCAGCTTCTAAACATCCAAACCCTTGTTTGCTTGAATTATCACTCCTGGATTTCTCTCTCTCACGCACAAACTGAATTACTACCCTCTCTTTCTTTGACCCTCTTAATTTTTTCATACGTCTATTTTCAATACCTCCATCTAAACTTCTCAGCACCTGATTGCATCGCCACGTGTACCGGCCTTGTGACATGATGCGGTACCTGAACACAATGAACATGATGGTTCCCCATTTACCCAGAGCTTTAGGTTCTAGCTAGCTAACACATAGTATGTTGCCCCTATCAAGAACCTAATGCAGCTCATCTATTCTATCCAGACCTTCAGCAGCATAACCTGCTCTACCTGCTCTTTATCACTCAGATCTACATTGTTCCACCTGCCTAAACTCGTCGATGGCTTTTCTCTAACTGCTGGAATTTCCTCCTCATCAATAACAAACTTCCTATCACTTTTCTTCTGCCTACATATTGATATGCTCCGAGACTTGCTGGGCGTAATCTTCATATTAGCCCAGTTGAGGTTCATATTCCTCTTTGTACATGGAATTGTTGTAGTAACCAGTGCCAGGTCATCCATGTAAGCCCTAACTGGTGGGAGCTGCATCCCAGTCTGCCTTCTCTCCCCACCTACGACCCACTTAGAAGCTCTAATAATTATTTCTATTGCCATTATAAAGGCTAATGGAGAAATTGTGCATCCTGCCATAATACGTATCTCTAAACTCTGCCAGTCTGTTGTAAAACAACCTAATGTTGTTGTTTTTTTTAAAAGTAATTCTCGAAACGATCAATCATCTCCCACATTTCCCTGCTGCAACATAAAAGGATATCCATCTGGCTCCATCATGGTCCGGATGTCAAACACCTCGGCGGTCAGGTAGTCCGGTCCTCCCCATGGCGGGGACAGGAAGACCACATCACCACGGAGACGGGGGGCAAGCTGAAGGAAGTCGCCCTGCAGGAAGTCGATTCGGTCTGAGACGCCGTAGACGGCAGCGTTGTGGCGAGCCATGTCCAGCCGCACCGCGTCGATGTCCACAGCTAAGACTGGGTCACGTGACAGGAAACAGATTTTCACATTTATGTGACATTTGAGCCAAAACCAGCGCTCACAGTACTCTTTAAACACAAACTGAAGAAACAACAAACAACATCACGATGGTTTCACGATTAAAAGTTCAGAATCTTTGTCAAAACTCATTTTAAAACAAACAGTTTTGCTCTTGTTAAATGTGCAGTTTTACAACAAAAAAATTGTCTATGGCCATAATTTATCGATGAAAGATAATTATGACAACTGTATCATAGAATAATGCAAACACACTCACAGATTACAGCGTAGCACTTCATTGGCGCGACATACTGACGTTGCAACGTTCAACTGGGAAATTTCCAACTCAACTTCCTCTTCTCTCTTACTTTATCGATTACTGCCCGTTTTTGTTGTTTAATCAACCAGTCAAACTCTTTGAATTGAATCTTAATTGTTTAAAAGTTACAAAATAAAGTCAAGCTGACTGATCGATATCATATTCATTTATGCTAACGACAGTGGAAGTATGAAATGGCAGCAGTTCAAATGAACATTTTCAGGGTGCTCCTCTTCCCTGTGGTCTCTGTGAGCATCTCACTCTGTTGGCAACTACTTTCATTGGAAATTAACGAGCTTTAGTCTGCATGAAAAGTTGTTCATCTCTGAAACTTTTTCTTTATGTCAAAGAGTTCATCACATTTAAAAAAAAAGGCAAATTCTGTAAAAAAAAAAATTGTAATATTAAGTTAAAACGTGATTTTAGGACAAAAAGCCAAATTTACTGAGATTTTTTTATTAGCGTTCTCCAACAAAAGGTTTTGCTTATCTTGGAGTCGCAATTTTGCAGAAAGAAGTTTCTTTTTTATGTCTGTGTTTTATGTCATTTTATTGCAATTTTGCAAAACCCAATATTTTACTATGAGACTAGACTTGTAATTTTATGGCAAAATTTCACAATTAGGTGGCAAAAGCCTCAATTTTACAACAAAAAGTCATGATCCTTAAAAATTTGCAGTATTACAAGAAAATTGTAATTTTACATCATAAATGTTGAAAGTTATACGAACAATGTAAACATCGTTTTGACTATCGCAGATGTAAAACACGTATGTATTTCTCTCTGAGGTCGTTAAGGTCACTTGATTGACATGAACTCCTCGTAAATGTGAGCAGAGCTTCCTCACCTCTGTTCCCGGTGAGGGCAAACTGGATGGCATTTCCTCCAACTCCACAGAAGGCGTCGACCACCAGCTGAACGTCGGGAGTGGCGTGCGCCACCCTGAGGGCGATGTGCTCGGCGATCCTCTCCGGGGTCACAGAGAACCAGCCCTCTGAAACATACAGTCTGGGTCACTGAACGGAAACACCTCACTGGTTCTGTGGTTTTTCTGGCTGTGTCGTCGCTGACCGACCTCGGTCCAGCCTGATTCCTTCATCGAAGCGAGAGAAGAGTCGATAACGTTGAGCCCAGTATTTATCGAGGTCCGGATCGGCCGCCATCTCTGCTGGGACCTGAGGCCTTTTCTTCCTCCTCTTCTTTTTCTTATTCTGCTTCTTCTTCTTCTGCTCCAGACTCTGCTCTGCTGAGACCAACACGGAGGTCAACATCATACTTTAACACACTTCTACGACACACCTATGCTACACACCTCTGCTGCACACTTCTATTACACACTTCTATGACACACCACTACTATTGAATTCAATCTATTTATATAGCGCCTATATACGACAAGTCATCTGTAGGCGCTACTACACACCACTATGACACACTTCTGCCAAGCACATCTACATCTCTACTGCACACAACTACTACACACAACTACAAAACACCTCTACTACACACTTCTTCATAAAAAAGATTTTAAAAGATATTATGAGAAAAAAGTCAATTTTTGATTTCACCTAAAAAAATCTCTGTTTTTTAAGTTTAAAAGTTAAAAACAAAAAGTCACAACGTAAAATAAAATCAAAAACTACAAACAAAAGTCACAATTGTTTTGAAGTTTTGACAAGATAAAAACAAAGTGGAGATTTTTTGTGGAAAAAAAAATGGATTCTAAAAGAATTATTTGCTGAATTTCCCATAAATGAGATTTTATTTTTGTTAAAAAAATCACATGTGCTTCTTTCTTTTATTCATTTTTTAAAGTGTAAAGTTCTTTTTTAAAATTTAAAATAAAAAATACAATGTAAAATAAATTAAATTATTTTCCAAAAGAAGTCACATTTTGTGGGGGAAATAGCCTAAATTTTAATTCAGAAATAAAAGAGGGATTCTTTGTGGGAAAAAAAAGGATTTTAAATTGTTTAATCTTTTGACTTTCCCATAAAATATTTTTTTTACATTTTGTTTCAGGAAAAGTTTATTTGCGATCTTGAAAATCACAAATTTACAATGTTATGATTTTATGCATTAAAAAGTCACAATTTTTGATTTTACCAAGAAAAAAAGTTGAATTTCATTTTTTTTTTAAGTAAAAACTTGAATTTAAAAGTAAAACATTTTACAAAGTAAATAATATCTAATTCTTTTTTTTTAAATTTAAAAGAAATATTCTTTGAATTTCCAATAAAAGCGATTTTTTTCAGTCTAATTTTATTTATGGTCTCAAAAATCACAAAGTCCAATTTTTTGTGAAAAAAAAAGAAAATTTATAATTTTACAAGAAATAAAATATGATTTTTAAAGAAAAAAATGAAAAATGTTTTACCCTAAAAAAGAGTCACAAGTGTTTAAGAAAATAAAGAAGTGATTTTCTGTGAAAAACTAACTTCACCTGTTTCAGTTACCTTCAGGTGTGTCGGGTTTCTGTCGTCCCGGTTTCTTTTCTTCTTCTTCTCTTTCACCTTCTCCAACGTCAGAGTTTGTCTTGTCTGAACTGGATCCAGAACCCTCCTCCTCCTCTTCCTCCTCCTCTTCTCTCTCTGTTCTCTTCAACTCTCTGCTGCTCCACTCTTCCTCCTTCCTCTCATCCCCCAGAGACATCTGGGTTTCCTTCTGGATCTTCTGCAGGAAATTCTGGACCTGAAGAGCAAAATAATGACTCATTAGCTGCTGCCCAGTCCTGTAGACTGACTGGTCCTGACTGATTATGGTTAGTTCTGACTAGTCCTGACTGGTTCTGACGGGTCCTGACTTGTTCTTACTGATTCTGACTGGTCCTGACTGGTTTTGACCAGTTCAGACAGTTTCTGTCCAGGTCAGACTGGTTCTGATTGGTCCTGGTAGGTTTAGAGGCAGTACCTTGTTTAGGGAACTGCTGATCTGAGGCTTGGTGACGTCCTCATCTGGGAACCGAATGTGTTTGTTGACATTTCTGAACCGCCGCTGCTGCTTCAGTCTGGACCCTCTGGAGATGGACACGGTCTGGAACCTGAGACAGAGCGAGTCACAAGTTAGCCTAGCTCAAGCTAACTAACTTCAGATAGCTAGTTTAGCTTAGCTTTGCTAATGCTAGCCCACGATATTAACAAACTTCAGATAGCTACTTTAGCTTAACTAATGCTAGCCCATAAGATTAACTAACTTCAGACAACTAGTTTAGCTTTGTTAATGCTAGCCTATGATGCTAACAAACTTCAGATAGCTAGTTTTGACTTGCTAATGTCCAGCCCATGATGTTAACTAAAGTTAGAATGCTAGTTGGGCTAAGCTTTGATAAAGCTAGCCAATGATGTTAACTAATATGGGATAGCTAGTTTAGCTTAGCTAATACTAGTCCAAGATGCTAACTAACTTCAGATATCTAGTATTTTAGCATAAATTAGCTCTTTTAAACACATATCTAAGACAGCTGACTATTTTTGATTAGCTCATACTAGCCTATGGTACTTTCTAACAAAGCTAGCTATTTTAGCATTTAGTATCTCGTTCTGCCTCCATGTGGTCAGAGGTGGTGTTACTACAAGTAGCTGCTTTAATAAAATAAAAGTCTAAAGGTCTGATAATGGCTGGCTTGTTTTCAATTAAGTGTTTGGTTAACGGCTCAGACAGTTGATAGATTAAGGCTAACCGTGTGATTTAATTGATGAATCAGATATCGAACATTTGTAAATGTGGCTATAACCATGTTATTGAGAACTTCAACAATTTTGACTACTTTATTGACCAAAATCCTTAAATAAATATATAAGAAAGAAAGATCAGACTTACTGAGGTTTGGAGTTTCGTCTGAATCCCAGCTCATTCCAGACTTTCTCTGTGGTAATCTGAGCAGCCTCTTCGACATCCAGCTCATGACTGCAGGAAAACACAAAGCCGGCTTCAAGCACATGTTTATTTTTAAACTGAAAGATTAGAAGAACTGCTTAGTTTTGAGATATTAAGACTTAAAGTCTGAATCAGAGCTGTTGGTTTTGTAGGAGTCTGGAAACATCTTGTGTTTGGTTTGGACTCTATTTTACCAGCAGCTGACCCATCCCTGCAGATCTGAGGCACCTTCCAGGTTCAGATCCAGTAAACACGTCTCTGAATTAATTTGACTCCTGAGCATTCAGAGATTTAAGAGACAATGAGAAGAAGCTTAGACTGAATTCTGAGGCCACTGGAGTGATGTGTGAAATAAGAGCAAAAATTAGCTTTTTATGACCGAATGATCAAAGATCACAGTGAGCTTCTTCACATGATTCTTGGTTTTTAATTTCAGGGCCTTGAGGTAATCACTGATTATTATCCCTCTTTATTTCCTAAAAACAATCATTTTGGTCTTTCATTTGTTTAAAAGTGTTTAACTTAACACGTGGACAAGCCCATAATCATTAGGAGAGAGTTCTAGATAGATTTGGGTGTCATATGCATACGCTGTGATAAGAAATCAAGACTGGTGCGGGATGGCTTTTGGAAGCGATCCGTCATAAAGTGTTTACGAGAGACAACAACTAAAAAATATCCCGTTAAAATGAACGAGGTTTGTTGAAATCGCTGAAAAACTCCACCTTCCTTGAGCTCTGTAGCTCAGCGCTAGTTTTATTGTTTATTGCTGCTAGTTTATTTATCAAACTTTAAATCGGTCATGACTAATCAGCAACCATTCCACTTCCATGATGAGGCTCATCCATGAAATAGGTTTAGTTTCAGTTCTTCGACTGACCACTAGGTGCTGGCTCCAAAAGTAGGGAAAATCCCTGCTGATCCCCATGTTTAAAGTTCCAACTTTGCATCAGAATTAAACATATTTACAGCCTGGTACAAAAATACAATTATTAAATTGAATTAAATTAATTTATACTCATATTAAACAGTAAGGCTGACTAATCAGATGCCGGTACATCATTTGACATGTTTGACTGACAGCTTTGTCCTGCCTCTTTGCAATGTAGCACCACGTGGTTCAAGGAAAAGTGGTCTTTAACCCTCACAAGGCCTTAAGGGCTTGGGTCAAAATACACCGGGTTGATGCATTGACAGAGACGGGGGGGTTAGGGCTAAAGGCCTTGTGAGGGTTATAGGCGCTCTGTAAAAATTTATGGGTCACATGACCAGGTAGTTTGTCATTGGTCATGACACATCAACTTTTGCAAAAGCACAAATTTTTTACATAATTTTCACTTTGTCATAAAATACTAATTTTGTACTTTTTGTGAACTTTTTGTTTTACAAAATTCCTAATTTTGTTCTTCTTAGTTGAAAGAAGTTATTGATAGTTTTGACATCAATCACAACTCAAGGCAGCTGCATTAGCACCCTTCAAAATTTCAAATGAAATTTTCTTTGTTTTACTATACATTTTATCAGTTTGCAGATCTGCAACTTTGGATGAAATTAGAAATGTTTATATATTTGAACAAAAGAGAAGGTTGTCTTTTTTTTGTCTGCAGACTGGTTCTCTGTAGCCCACAACGTCAAGTTTCAATGTTACAAACTTGCCTGCGCTTGACTTTGGCTCGTCGTCTCGGGTGTTTATCATCACCCTCGTCATCCTCTCGGTCTGATGTCCTAGTCCTTGATCCACCTTGTCTGTCAGAGATGTCACCAGCCGGCTGAGAACCTCAACGTTCACAGAAAACAATTTAATTGCGACTGCTCGTTGGAGCTACCAACGTCACAAACCCAGGAGACCATTGAGCAGCTCGTTTATGATGAAAACAAAAAATTCATAATTTATGCAACCAAAATAACCTCCACAGAAATCGCAATTGTTACAATAGAAGTTGTATTTTGTTGCATTATAAAAATAAATAAACACAAAAAAAAACCCTCAGATTTTTGTCAGATTTTATATTTTACAAACATTTGCAACTTTAGAACCTAAAAAGCAGAATTTTACAATTTGATGTTGGAATTGCATTTTTAAGACAAAGTCGTAATTTTATATTGAAGAGTGGTGCTTTTGCAAAAGTTGCTAATCTGCAACAAAAAAGGGTAATTTTTTGTTAAAAAGTCCCAGTTTTGTGAAATTTGTAATTTTACTGTAAAAAGTCTCAGCTGTGACCTTGAAAATTTTGCAAATGTATTGCAACAAAACAATGTTAGGTTCTTAAGAAAAAAGTTATAATCTTAAAATCTTACCATAAATGTTGTGCTTTTTGAGCAAAAAGTCACAATTTTTCTATAAATGTGTAAAATTAGTGATATAATGTCAAAAATTAAGTTTTTCATGAAGAAAAAGTCTTGATATTATGAATTTTGTTGTGATTTTAGGACAAAAGCTTTCAATTACAGAAAAAGTCGATGTGTCATGACCTTTACAAGTTTTCTGTTTCCACAATAAACTAGAGCTGAGCTCCAGAGAGGGTGACATTTTTAGCTGATTTCACCTGAGCCAAATTCTTTCAACAGGATGTTTCTTTCCCCTTTTTAAAAAAAAAAAAAAAAAATTATAGATTAGCACAAGCTAGGCTAAAATAGCTGGTTCACAGTAGTTAGTATCATAGATTGGCATGAGCTAGGCTAAAATAGCTAGCTCACATTAATTACTATCATAGGTTAGCAGGAGCTAGGCTAAAATAGCTAGCTCACATTAGTTACTATCATAGGTTACCAGGAGCAAGGCTAAAATAGCTAGCTCACATTAGTTACTATCATAGGTTACCAGGAGCAAGGCTAAAATAGCTAGTTCACAGTTGTTAGTATCATAGATTAGCATCAGCTAGGCTAAAATGGGTAGCTCACATTAGTTACTATCATAGGTTACCAGGAGCTAGGCTAAAATAGCTTGTTCACAGTTGTTGGTACAATAGATTAGCATGAGCTAGGCTAAAAATTAGCTAGCTCACGTTACTTACTATCGTAGGTTAACAGCTAGGCTAAAATAGTTACTTCACATTAGTGTCATAGATTAGCATGAGCAAGGCTAAAATAGCTAGCTCACATTGGTTCTGAATATCCTTCAAACAGATTTTGACAGTAACAAAAAGTGCTGCACTGCAGTGATTCTCACTTGTCTGTCCAGAGGTGCATTGTGGGTGGTGAGCAGGTCTGTCACTTGTCTCATCACCAGGAGGATCCTCAGAACCGCAGACCTGTCTGTTGTCTGTCAGCATGCAGGTCTGTCTGAAGTCGTGACTCAGATCTTCTTCTGTGGTTTCAGCAGTGGTCTGGTCTGTCACCTCTGCTGCTGCTTCTCCACCAGAACTCCCAGTACATGTCCAGCCCTGTGCGGCCCAGTATGAGTACTGCTTCCAGTATGAGTAGCAGGTCTCTGAAGCGTGTTGGTCCCAGACCATCTTCATGTCTGGGTCGTCCCATGGAGCAGCTGCTGGAACTTCTGTTTCTGGATGTTTCTCCAGCCAAGTATTCCACAGCAGAGCTTCCCCGTACTGAGCTGAAGATCATTTAGAAGATAAACAAGAAAAGAGATTTGTTCTCTGTTAAATCTCAGTTTTAGAGAGTCTGAAGGGAGGGAGAGAGTCAGTTCACACTGACTCTCCCCTTCCAGACCTACAACCTACATGAACATAATGTCTTTAGACCTTCCATGTTACATTAACACAAAGACACTAACTTGGGACCACCTCATCCTATTCTATATGTTCTTATAGCATTCAGTTTGCACTATAGCTCCTCATTTTTTTTTAAGATACTGTACTGCATATATATCTATTGTCTGTACTCTAATACTCGGTACAACCACACCAAGTCAAATTCCTAGTAAGTTCAAATCTACTTGCCAATATACTTGATTCTGATTCTGGTTGGTTCACAAGAACCATGAGGCAGTCGTAGCGTCATCTATACGCCCATAGAGTCTTCAGAAACCTGCTAATGACATTTGTCCAGAACTTTTAAAATTTATGATCACAATATAAAAATCACAAAGTAGCTTTGGACCACGCCCAAAAATCTGACGTAAGTCACTTTTGCTTTTTAAAGATAATGGGAATATTTTTTGCAACAGAAATGGACAATTCGTTTGATTTGACGATGCTAGCGATTGTCAGTGGTAAACTAACTTAGGTTATGATGCTAACTAGCTAGATTAGGTTAAAATGTTAACTGGCTAGCTTGGGTTAAGATGCTAACTAGCTAGTGTAAATTAGAATGCTAACTAAACAGATTAGGTTAAGATGTTAAGTGGCTAGCTTAAGTTAGATGCTAACTAGCTTGCTTAAATTAGGATGCTAACTGGCTAGATTAAATCAAGATGCTAAAAAATTAACTTGAGTTAAGATGCTAACTGGCTAGCTTTAGGTGATTGACAGCAGGTCGCAACAGGCTTCCTCTTGAAGCACCCTTAAATGATCCTCTGTGAATCCTTCAGCTAAATCTAACCAGATCTAATTTTATAAAAGTGACTTTTCCAGAAAAGTGAACCATGTTCTTCATTCAGACAGGAACCATCATGAATTGTGAGTGAGCAGATGTCAGTTTGCCAGGCTACTAGCTGGATTAAGGTTTATTTTTCAGCTTTACATAGGATGAAATGTTTCTACGTGTATCTTCACGTCAGACAACAGAAATGTAAATCTTCATGTCTTTCTCACCCCAGTAGGTTTCCCAGCCAACATCCTGACTTCCTTCTGCAACGTCCACAGCATCATCAGGTTCATTCTCACTACCTCCTGCAGGAAAACAAGAATTAGATGAGTCAGACAAAAACTGTTAGTTAAAGTTAGAATTTTTGCAATATTTGAGATTCTATGTAAAAATAAAATAAAATAAAATTTAAAAATGACTTATTTATGTCAAAGTAACAGTTTTGCAATATAAATTTTACTAATTTAATTGTCCAACATAAAGTTGTAATTTATATCAAAAGTGCTGATTTTGCAAAAGTTGTTATTTTAGAATAAAAACTTTCTGGATTAAAATGTCACAACTTTGGGGAATTTCTCATTTCATAATCAAACATCTGTTTTACAACAAATTGTTTATTTTAATAATTATGACAGGACTTTTCAAAGTTTGCAGTTTTACAATAAAGTCCCAATTTTTTGTGAAATTTGACATTTTATATCAGAAATGTCAAAAAAAAAAAAAGTCAAAGAGTCAAGTTTTTAAATTTAACATTTTACAACTAAAATTTGGGACAAAAAGGACTAAAAAAAAGTTACAATCACACAAAATACTGTAATTTTACAACAAAGTTTTAATTTATATGAAAAGTTCTAATTTTGTAGAAATTGATATTTCAGGTAAAATAAAATTCCTGATTTCACAACAGAAATTCTTTCTTCCAGAAGTAGTAGTGAACATTTACCTTCATACTAAGTTAAGAAGCTCGCTAGCTCAAGTTAAAATGCTAGCATGCTTCTTTTAAATTAAAACATTAATGTGCTACTTCAAGATAATATGCTAACATGCTTCTTCAAGTTAAGATTCTATGATGCTACTTTGAGAACTTGTCCAAAATGTACAATGAATAACTAGCAAAGGATTTAACACACCATTTCCCAACAAGTCAGATGTTTTAGTTGGTTGACTGGTAGTTAGACAATTGGTTAATTAGATAGTTGGTTGGCTGGATACTTGGTTAGAAAGTTGTTTGGATAGTTGGTTAGATATTTGATTGGCTGGTTAATTGGTTGGTTGATTACATGGTTGGTTGATTAGATCAATGGTGTCAAACTTATCTGTCAAAGGGCTGGTGTGGCTGCAGGTTTCTGTTCCAACCTTGTAGCATCACAGCTGACTTGTTTCATTCAATCAACTGAACTGGTCAAGACCTTCAGTGAAAACAGTTCACAGTTCTCATGGTTGCAACAAAAAGCTGCAGACACAATAGCCGGGAGTCGAACTTGTAACCTGCTGCTTGAGACTATTGCCTCTATGTAGCCTGCTTGTTTTACCCACTCGACAATGCAGCAGCTAAGTTGAGTAGAAAATTGGTTGGTTGGTTGGTTGATTATATAGATAGTTGGTTGGTTGATTAGATGGTTGGATGATTGATTGATTAGATAGTTGGTTGGCTGGATGGATAGTTGAATGGATAGATAGACAGATACATATTAAAGTAAATTACATAATTCATAATAAAGGTATTACCTTTGTTAAAATCCTGTAAATGTTTTCCTCCTTCTTCCTCTTCTTCTTTAGGAGGCTCCTCCTGGTGTGGGACGGGCTTCTTGTTGGACCTCCTTTTCTGTAAGCAGATCACAATCAGTGGGAGGAACTCTGAGCATATATGTTTTTGGATCCATCAAACATCATCATGATGAACCAGGAGCTCCAACTTACCTGTGGTCCAGCTCTCCTCTGGTCAGAGGAGCTGACAAAGGCTACAGGCAGACCCATGCTGGCCATCAGCTGAGCTTCTTCATCCAAGACCTCCCCCTCTTCCTCCTCTTCCTCCTGAATGTCCTCTTCCTCCTCCTCATCATCATCATCATCGTTTTCTGTCCAGGAACACAAGCTGTTATTTTCAGATTAACTCATGTCATTCTTTTAGCTCCTTTTATTCATTTCATTTAAACCAAAATATAAAATATAACTCATTTAAAATAAGTTCTTGGAATATATCTGATATCTAAACAAAGGTAGCATGAGATTACAGAAGTATTTATTTCAACAAACATGTTACCAGGCCAGAGAAAATGGCGATGGAAAACAAACAAATAAGTCTGACTGAAGTTTTAGAGATTAAGATGCTAGCTACCTAAGTCAAGATACTAGAAAACATTACAATATTGCCTACGTTCAGTTAGCATGCTAACTTAGGCTGCTAACATGTTACTTCAGTTTAGATGCTCACTGGCAGTTTCATAAAGGGATGCTAACATGCTACCTCAAGTTAAGATGTTAACTGTTGGTTAAGGTTATTATGCTAATATGATATTTCAAGTCAAGATTATAACTAGCAAGTTTAAGTTAAGATGCTAATGTGCTACTTTAAAATAAGATGCTAACATGCTATTTCAAGTTTAGATGCTAACATGATACTTCTAGTTAAGCTGCTAACTAGCAAGTTCAAGTTAATATGCTAACTGCTTGTTCAAATTAATATCCTAATATTCTTATCCAAGTTAAGATGCTAACTTAATACTTCAAATTAATATGCTAACATGCTAGTTCAAATTAAGATGTTAATTTGCTTCTCTAAAACAACTGCTGATGTCTTTCCCTCTCAGTATTCTAAACCCCACTGCACTCTGGATCACACGTGGTACCTTGGACTTCGGGTTCGACTGGGTAAGAGGACAGCAGCCTGTAATCAGAGCGGTACAGCTCTCTGTCCCTGTGCAGTGAAAAACATATAGGTCAGTTAGCATCATGTGAAAAAGGAAGAAAAAGCATGTTGAAAATCGTTTAAAGTTTGCTGCTCAACATCTGAACACACCTATTAAACAGTGGAGAAATTCATCTGGTCAGATTATGTTCATTTGTACTGACAAGGGTCAGCATTGCTTTCTAATTACTGACTGATTTCAGCTGGTGTCTTGGCTTTCCCTGCCTTTTTGCACCTTCCTTTCTTAATGTGTTCAAAACTCCTTCCTGCTTTATTAAGAAATAAACAACTATGGGTGCAAAAAAAGCTGGATAATTAGACTGTCATTTTATGCAAAAAAAAGAAGAAGCCCCAAATGACAATATTGTTATTTACAATTTGGAAGACGTGTTACTTAAAGACATAACTATTAGTTGTAAAATCGAAGAAAAAAAAGCTTTTTTTTCCAGAGTTGTATTTACTGAGATCTCTTTCATAATTTATCATTATTATTATTATTATTATTATTATTATTATTGTTGTTGTCAATTTTCTTAATGCAACTTTAAATAAAGAACTTCAAAAAAACACAATCCTGCAGTGTTTTATTTGGGCTGAAAATATTTTAGGGACTGGCTCCGCCCCTGAAAAAAAAACAGCTGTTGTTTCAATAGAGGTTATGCATTACATCACTTCTCTCTAGGCCACACCCCTCTCAGTCAGACTGAGTGGCAAAACAAACCTCACTCAATATGGTGGAGTGTGGCAGTAAACACTGCGAGACCAGGAAAAATGTGGAATATGACATGAAATTACATTGTTCCGTACGAGCTACCAAAGAAGTGGTCCATGAACACTGAAATATGTCCAGAAATCGCACATCCTGACATTTATATGTACCTGATTTCAATGCCAGGAAAATACACAATGTGAAGCCTGAAAGTTACTAACTAAATGACTGACTACTGCT
>JBAMYA010042884.1:0-13932 GCA_037176975.1 Arrhamphus sclerolepis
GGTACAAAGACGAGAGAAGATCAGTGTTCTGTGTTCACTCTCTACCATCAGCATGTTGGTGTTAGTGAACCTCCGGCCGGATTAATTGTGCATGGCAGAATAAAGCTTAAACTGACTTATAATTCTGTTCCCAGATTCTTCCTTCGAGCAGCAGACAAAAAGAACTCATCACATGAACATGGACTGGCCTCGTCCTCTCTTTAGACAGGGAGATCTCAGTGGACTCTTCTCCACGTGGTTCCTCAATGGTGGAACAACTACCAGTAGCTACCAGAGCAGAATCGTCTTTTCTACGTTCAAGAAGCTCTTGAAAATTCTCTTCTTGCAAGAATACCTTCTGTTGTGGCTGTATGAGGTGCTGTGAGAGCAATTATTCTGAATTAGCATTAATACACACACAAGAAACCAAACTTCTCTCTCTCTCACACACACACACACACACACACACACACACACACACACAGATACAATTGAACTGCTCTTATACATACAACTGAAAAACCTCTCATACACACAACTATTTTCAAATAATCAGAGCTGGGAGAGGGCAGGCGTTATCGTACTTTTACATTTTTATTTCACTGTATTGCATTTCTTATTTATTTATTGTCTATCCTTCAGTGTAAAAGAAAACATTTTCAATTCATGTCAGGCGGCGAGTAGGCGTAAGCTTCAACATAGAGTAGCAGTAGCAGCGACATAACATATAAACAGAGCAAAATTGAAGCAGGCTCCTTGGCATGTTGGAAATGTCTGCAAAATTGGAAATATTTCAGATTGTAAACCAAAAGCAGCGCTACAGCTATTTATGCTGTGGCCAATATGGGAATTTGGCGTGATGGAAAGGTCGGAGCTGCGCTTGACACCATCATGATATGACACCTGACAGCTCACAAACATCGGATTTCACCATCTCACGGAGCTCTTTGAGTCGAGGTCTGTCGACTTCTCTTCACTATTTCACCAACACAGCTCAGCAACTGTTCTCATAAACAAAGCACCTGCTTTTGGACTTCATCTTAATATTATTATTTTTCAAATTTTGTTTTATGTATCCCCGTGACTAAAACTATGGGATTATGACAGCTCTATTACGTTCTCTTGTAGGGTAAGATTAATATAGTTTATTATGTTTATGCACTTTATGTTCCTTTTGATCTACAGACGAAACAAACTTTTCACCACAAAAAAAGCTCATTTCTGGTTCTGCTCGTGGCCCGTCTCCGTTTCCTTGTGGAAGATCTTTCCATCGGACGTCTTCCAGCTCAGGCTGACACCTGTGTTCACTCCTCGCTCCTTCAGCTTCTGTGTGAGCTGAACACAAAGAAAAACAAAACTTCACCTTCATCCTGCAAATTTTCATCAACTTTCTTTTCAAGTTTATGTCACATTTTTGATTACGAACCATCAATACTGTGTCTAGGACACAAAAGCGATTTCATGTAATTTACGTAATATATGCACCTCAAAGTCTGTGGACTCTTTGGTGAATGTTGCTTATTGAGTTTTGTGCAGAATAAACATTAAATGACACGCATCATATCCTTTCTTGAGTGTGAACGGTCCTTGAAGCATAAAGCTGGACTGTAGAGTCCAGTTCTTAATCTCTATTGTGATAATGTTCCCAGCTTTTCTCCAGAATGAACTAGCTTTGTTGATCTGGGTTCCTGGTATACCCATCACCCACCAGCAAATCCAGATCACTTCTGTTTGAGGGTCTCAGGAAACCAGTTTTCTCCTCTTATTTCACCTTAAATGTCACTGTCCTGTAGCTGCATTTCCCCATGTTCTGGTTACTGATACAAAATCAGTTACTTAGACTTTGAAAACAACCCGCCTCTCCAACACAGGAGTATTGGTGAGTTTGGGGTCACTATGCCCCCCTGTTTGAGGGTCTCGGTTTCCCGAGACCCTCAAACTGAAGTGATCTGGATCTGCTGGTGGGTGATGGGTATACCAAGAACCCAGATCAACAAAGCTAGCTCATTCTGGAGAAAAGCTGGGAACACTATCACAATAGAGATTATGAACTGGACTCTACAGTCCAGCTTTATGCTTCAAGGACCGTTCACACAGTTTATAAATAATAATAAACTTGAAAACCTGAAGAGGTTTTGTGAATATGATTCAGACTACAAATAAATAATTCCCAGAGGCCAGAAACAAACTCACTGCAGGTTAAATGAGAATAAGTCCAATAAAGCATGAGATTTACCTGTTCCATCACCTCTCCCAGCACAGCAGGCTTGTTCAGGTCCAGAGAGGAGGTTGTCTTTACCTTCAGCTTCACGATCCGGCTTAAGTTGGGCAAGTCTATACAGAAAAAAAAAAGGAAAAAGAAAACGTTTCACCCGTTACATGACTACTTTAACAAATAATACCTACACAAACAAGGGAAGAGCAATACCAGATCATAAATAAAATACTTCTTTAATTTTAAACGTAACGTACTGTCCAGTTTTCTTTTCAAAGCTCATAAAAATGACTTACAGTGGTTAAATTTAGATTATTGGTAAGGATATATGCCTTAAATAATCAACTCAAATTAGTTAGTTTATGTTTACTATCCATTGACATAGATAGAAACTGTCCATCTCTCATCTCATCTCTGTAGCTGTTTGAAACATAAACTGGATAATAATAAGACCACAACAAAGTGACTTGTGACTTGTATCCTCCCTGCCATTGTTGTTTAACAGCACAACCATGACGACGTCGCTGTCACGTGACAAGAACGAACCGTTCAGCCTGAGCTGCCTGTCATGTGACAAATGAACAAGAGAATGATCCATATAAATGATCCATATGAATGAACTGTTGTGCTTACTGCTCGCCACACCGCCTGAACGGCCTGGCTGTCATGTGACAAATAAACGAGGACCCGAGGACGGACGCACAGTTGAGTGAGTCGTGAACGAATCATTTCAGTTTCCTGTCCTGCTGACTGAGCTGATGCAACTGCCTGCCATGTGGCGAGGGAAGGTACTGCATGAAGATGAACAAATCACTCACTGAGACGACTCGTTACTTCTGAGTCATATGAAAGATTCGTTCATGAACAACACATCTATAGTAGACGGCAGCTGGCGCTTGTGGAAAACCCTGGAAATGATGACTAGAGCTGTTAGAGATGTTGTCATGATGTGTCTGTGGTTTCTGAACTTATTACCTTGATAGCAGATAAATGCTCTCTTGTCAACACAGTTCTGATCCTGCCACTTCCCAGAATCTTCAAAGTTTGCCACTGCACAATCTTCATAGATAGTAGGCGCTCCTGCTCTCCAGAAGGAAATCTGGGACATGTTTCCATCTGACCACATCCAGGAGCCTCTGATAAGACCGATCCAGGTGGACTGTCCTTGAACTTTGACCTCCAGGACCTTCTGGTTCTCCTGTAGGTTTCTCACACTGGCCAGGTCCGTGTGATGTTCCCTGCAGTATCTCTGTGCATCAGTCCAGTTCATTTTCATGTTGATGTAGACGAAAGTCACATTCAGCCCTTAAAAATAAAACACATGCTGTTTATAACTATAAAATTCATATGTACACACTTCTTTGGCAAGTTGTTATCACAACAAATATAATGTGGGAAAATTATAAGTTCATACAATGTTGTGATTTCCAAATTCAATGAAATTCCCCATACATCGCAAAAAGACACGTCAAAACTGAATAATAAACAATAATAATAATAAATAAATAATAATAAACTTGAACATCCTCACCTTTGACATCTGAGCAGAGAGCATAATAGTGCCAATCACAAGGAGCATCATTCCATAGTCCAGAATCATATACCTCAACACACTGCAGTTTGCCGTAAATGTAGTTTGGTTCTCCAGATGCCCAGTGTGTGAAGGAAGCCTCATCGTCTTTGTAGAAGTCTTTGTCGGATATCGACCAACTCCAGCTGCTCAGGTCGTTGTACAAACCAATCCAGGCCACCTGGAAACAACAGTAGGTTTGTTTCTTTAACCTCTGTTAAAGCAGCACAAAGGATTGCATAAGACTCTTTGCTGACGAGGTCATTGTGGCTCTTCAGGACCCTTCCCAAATTGATGTTGGTTCTAGAGGACTTTGGTGAATAGTTTTCAAAAGTTTTAATGAACTACAAAATGAATTTGGACTTTTGAATTTTGAAAACAGGGATTTCTTCAGATATCTGCAGATAAGAGATTATTATGATAAAGCAACACTGCCTGAGCAGGGCAATGCAGTGACAGATGTTTTCACTGAAGCCTACAAAAACAAAAATAATAAAATAATCTCCAAAATCTAACAGAGCCTTTGGATCCTAAAAGGCAATGATACAGGTCACATTAAAACAAAACGGGAGAAAGGACAGAATATAGAAATGACAGGATATTTGCCATTTGGTGTGGAGAGCACAGCATTCCTCTACAAGCTAGAAGAAGTGGAGGATATTTGGTTGGAAATTTTTAATTTGATTTTTTATTACTCCTCATATTAAAGGCAAATTATCACAGGTACAATGCTGGAGGCAGCGTGGAAACAAGAGCGCCAATCATCCCTATATGTTTTGGTTATGTCCAAAACCTAAAACTTGTTGTGAAGACGTGTGTCTAAAAGTGGAGGAGATCTTGGTTTACAGAATTCCCAATAATGTTATGATTCTGTACCTCTGTGTCCTGAAAGTGGATGTTATGAATAAAAAAGAGTGGTACCATATGTAAAATACAGGCAATGGCTTGTTTAAAAAAAAAAAAACATCACAAGGAACTGGTACAAACTGAACCCCCAAACCTGAATCAGTGGACAGATAAAGTTAAAGGGACACTGTGTAATATTACATGTTGTCTATTAACAATAATGGACATTCAAAGTATGACCTTATCAATTAGTAATTACTTCTATCAACAAATCACAGTGTTCTGATGGATCTTGAATTTGCCATTTATATATACATTGCGTTGGCGTGATCGCCATGTTGTGCCCCCATCTTGAAACTACAGTTCACGGCAGGGAGCATCCAGGAAAATACAGCTTCATGTTTTGCGTTTGCGCAAGCGCTATCGGCAGTTGGCTACAAACTCTTGCCCAGCTCGTACCGATCCACTGCCCTACCCTGCGGGTCTTCCTCCTCTCCCTCTCTCGTAGCGGATTCTTGAAAATGGATGTCAGATTCTAGAAAGATCATTTCCCTGTCAAAGCTACAAGGTATTAGAAGACACATGGGCCCAGCACCCCTTCCACTTCCCAGCGCTCTCCATCCTTTCCCTCCGTCCTTCCCGGCCTCGGTCAGGTTGGAGAGGGGGTGCAGCTGCCAGTGAGCACTCACGTCTCCATGCTGACCAGGTTCCCTGTGCGCTCTGGCTGGTGGTCTCTGGTGGTGGTAGGCAGCCCCCCACGGGGGTTTCTTGCTGGGTACTCGCACTCGTCCCTCGCTGGCTAAACTCGGGGAACCCACCACCTCACGAGCTCTGTGAGGCTCTACCTGCACTATAAATATAATATAATATAGTGGCTACGTAGATAGCTATATCGCTACATTAGCTTGTCTTCATTTTCAGTTGGTGCTGGCTGATATTAGCTTTGAAGTAATAATAAGTAATAATTGAAGTAAAAGACAACATTATAAGTTGTCTTGTAATAAACATGGCATTTTTTGGTCTAAATTATTAAATGAAAATAAACTATTTAACAAAAATAACCTCATCAACTGAGAGAATACCAGGAGTTGTGTTGGTCGTCGACTTCTATGGTTCTCGGATCAATGACATTTCACAGCTACCGTAGACGGAAACGAGTCTTGGGAAAAGGAACGCGACAAAGAAACGTCCTATACGACCTCACCGCTAGATGGGAGAAAATCTTACACAGTGTCCCTTTAAGGAAATTTATGATATGGAAAAGATGATTTTCTGCCTGAGGATCAGAGGAGCAATCTTTAAGGAAATGGGAGAAATGGACTGCGTCCATTAGAAGACTGGAAGATGCTTCTAATGGATCAGATCGATAGCTCACTGGACATGTAACACCTTCTTCTTATTATTATAAACATCAGAGGGGGGACCTTTGGTTATTTTAGCTCAATCACTCCCTCTATAGGTGTGAACATAAAATCACTTTTGTGGCTCTCAGTCAGTCTCTCATTTTGTCCTCCATCATCACTTTCTTAGGTCTTTGAATCACCTGTCATGATGACCATTGAAGCTTAGTCAGCTAAATTCATCTCTGCTGATGTGTCACATAGTACGGTAAGCGGTACAAATATGTCGGAAGAGGTAACAGGGAGTTCAGAGGTTACTACAGTATCTCGTTTATTTGACCCAATTATTATATTAGTAGAATGTTTTCATCTCAAAATCTTTGATGGTTAAAAAGGTAAATAAATGAATTGGTGAAATGTTCCTCACATTGCTCTCATTACCAGATATGTGTTGTCAGACATTTATGTACTTTAAACATAATATTAGAATGTATTTGTCAGTCAGTTTACTCATATTACTACATGTTTGAACTTTACTTGTTTTTACTGAAATGGTGCTTCAAATTTTCCAGCAGAATGGTACTTTTTTCCTCGACTGAATGTTTCACAGCTTCAGTTAATATCGTACTGACTTTACGTATTTTAGATGTAATGAAGCTACATGTCGGGAACTAGTTTATTCAGGCATGGTGAGTGAGCATTTTATTTTACCATCTGCATCTGTGTATCTAAGGAATGAGAGGAACTTGTACCCTACATGCCTTTTGATGTTTGTCACTGCTCTTAAAAGGTCCTCCTGAACTTCCATCTATAACAGAGGTGTCAAACTCTATTTAATCCCAGGTCCCATCATCACTATGGTTCCCGTTAAAGGCCTGGTTACTCTTTACTTTCACAACCAGCTTTGTGTTCCCGCTAATTCCTGGTCTCGGTCATGCAAATTAAAAAAGGGGGGATTCTTTTCATAAAATGTCAAATTTCAAACATAAATATTTTGTTCTAAGATCACAAATTTTCTTGTATAGTCACAAATTTGAAAAGAAAAACATACTTTTGTCAGAAAATTTTAAATTTTGTGATGTGGGGAATTTTCTAATATCAAATATTTTTTCTGGAAAAAAATTTACTTTTTGTCAAATTTGACAAAAAAGAAGCACCTTCATCATAAAATTGAGACTTTTTTCTTTTTAAAATGAGAAATTAACTTTTTAGAAAAAAAATTTGAAAAAAAAACAACAAATGTTTATCATGAAATTGCAAACTTTGAAAGACTTTCTTTTTTCCCAACAACTATGACTTTTTATCACACAATCGCAAACTGACTTTCTAACTTAGAATTTGAATTTTTTTTCTGATGGAAAATATCAACTTTTTGCAACATGTTGACAAAAAATTGCAACAGTTGTAAAATTCTAACTTTCTGACCTTAAATCAAGTTTATTTGTTTTTTTATTTAAAGTTTTGACAGAAGTTTGTCATTTTGTTGTAACTTGCTCAATCCTGACTTTCTGACATCAGCAGCTGCTCAACACCTCAGTTACTCCACTCTGATGTCAGAACTGAATCAGATGTTCTAGTTAGAAGTTTATGATTGTCTTTTACATGCTCTCACTGTCCACAGAAGATGAAGTGGAGGACCAGATTTGGCTGATGGGCCTTGAATTTGACATCTGTGATCTATAGTGCTCAGTTCTGTGGAGGAACTTAAATTATGTTCATGAGCCCAAATATCTCTGTGTGTGCAGGACAGGTTAGGCACTGAAATGTGTAAATACATTCTAGTCAAAAATGGACGACTCTCAACTCACACATGCTCATTGCACGTGCGTGGACTGTGTTCAGCACCTTTAATTTCATGCGTGGAGAGCACATTTTAACAGTCAAGTGCCAAAACAAAGGTTTTGCATCACATTCAGATAAATTTCTATTTATGCTTCTAAAGCTATTTTATCAGTAGTTCAACTTAACCAGGCAAATTGCACCTCCGCCACAGTGTGCACACGTGCGTCTCCAGCCCCATGTCTACGCAGGATGGCAGCACCAAACCAAATTAGGAAGACACGCCTCCTTCTTGCCGGCACTCATCACAGCGTTTGTTGTGTGGAGTTAGCCAGACGCTGACTATGAGATGAAGCTGTCTCATGGCAGAGCCAGAGAAGAAAGTGATGCGTGTTTTGTCAAAAAAGACAAGTAAAAGAAAGAGAGAGGTCAATCAAGCTTCTGTACATACGTCAATATTGGACCGTAGGGATGAGCGATACTACCGTTGTAAGATTCAATACCGATATAGTTTTTCTTACATTTTCATCAATACTGATATGACTTTTTACTTGAAATGCCATAGTGATTGAATTTTTATCATATATGCTTGCATTTTACAATTGTCATCAATCGGCAATGACAGATAAATAAGCCTCTGTGGCTCTTGATCACCACATATCAGTGGTCAATACAACACTCAGCAGTTTTGATCAACACTCTTCATACAGTGAAGGTATTTTCTCTCCCATGAAAAATGTCCTACTTGGAGTCCTGTAGGTGGGATCAAGTGTATTCATTAAACTCTTAAAACCCTCCTGTTCAACCACAGAAAGGGGTTGTAGGTCCTTCACCATCACCTCAGCTGTGCTCTTTCTACGGCTCTTTGTGAATTAACTCGGTGAAATCTGCATGTAGCCTAAACAGGAATACTATTTTTCCTTCAACAGTTAGCACAAAAGGATTATTATATATTCAACCATAGTCATATTTCATGTTTGAGGTAAATATCTTTATATAAGTGTATATTTTTGAGGTCCAGCAAAACAATTGAGATTTTTTTTCAACTGTTTGAACAGTCTGCTAAAACGTCATCTCTGATCACCAATTACACTGTGAAAAACATGCCTTTATGCTGGAGATTACCTGGATTTTCCTAATTTGTATTTTTTTTGGCTGAAAAGCTTCTGCCAGAAACCTCTGTCTCTGTGTCGGAGGTCTGGTTTGGGGATCTTGCCCCTCCTCCTCCTTCCTCACCTTTTTTTTGCAGCTCAGAGTTCTCTGGAGGATGAGCTGTTTTTCGATGTTTATATAAATTGTTGGGGTTACCACAGTGGCGAATGGCTTTCCTGCACACATCACATGTGGCAGCGTCCTTATCAGTTGCAGTGAATAATGTCCAAACAGCTCCTCTTTGCTTCACGGCTGATCTCAGTGCTCTACCCTCCGCTCTCAAGCAGAACAGGGAGGGGAGGGGTGCAGTGTGGCTGAATGAGCAGCAGAGAGAGAGAGGGAGAGAGAGAGAGAGAGAGAGAGAGAGAGAGAGAGAGAGAGAGAGGTACGCTGTTTGCAGACAGAGTTGAAGAGAAGCTGCACTCACATAAACTGAGAAAATCTGAGTAATTTGCTGGACATATAGAAGAGGAATGGCAACAAAAGTATCGATTTCATCTCGCTAGTATCGATCCGATATACTTACTTACTATACTTATCTTGGTATCGATGCTATCGATATTTAGATCGATACGCCCACCCAGGTGTGAGTTGAGAGAAGCAGAGGCTTTTTTTTCTTGTCTTCTACGCATTTTTGAGTTTGGTAGATATTAGGCTGCCTCACTAAAGCTCTTTGTTTGCTCACTGGTTCGCAGTTTGTTTTCTAATATTAGCCAGGAGATGAGGTAATGTGGTTGGCTTAGACAGCAACAGTATTTACAGCGGTGGTAACAGACACTTCTCATCCAGACAGGGTGCTAAAGAGCACAATCTTATGTAGAGTTGCTTGAAGCAATAAAGCTGACCAATCAGATGGCAGGACGTTATTTGACATGCTTGACTGACAGCTAGCCATTGTCTACCATTTGGTGTGTGTGTGTCTCTGTGTGTGCCTGTGCGTGTGTGTGTTTTTGCTGTTTGCAAGTGAAAATGGCGCATGTGGTTATTTGTGTATAGAGCAGGAAGGTCAGATCCAGTTACCTAAGACACATTTGATTACACATTTTAATACCAGGGGTGAACACACACGCTTAGTAAGTGCTGATATTTTACACAGAAAGTTGAAATTTTCCCCTTTAACATTTGTTTTTTCAGTCAAACATGGTCTGAAACGTGGCATTCTTACATTTTACACAGAATACTGACTTTTTTTTAGCAATGAACTTGTATCGTAAGGCTATCTTTTAAGATTTCCATTGTTCCTAAAAACTTGCCAAATTATTTTAATGTAATATAATGAAAAAAAGGTCAAGTTTTTTAATCTCCTCGGCGCTCTGCTCTTACATACATTTAGCTATCACACTGCTATGAGCCAATTCCTGAAATTTCTGACAGCATAGTCAGCTATACATATATATATTTAGGTGGGAGGTACTTAGCTGTATCCAGACACCTCTGACACTGAAAATGTAGTCTAAACCAAAATCATTTCTTAAACATAACCAGTATAATTTCACAAATCTGACCCTGAATAGGAAGAAGTGGGTATAGATGATGGATGAAATCTACGCTGACTTGGAGTTGGACCAGATTTGTTTGAAACGTTGTGAGTTACCAAACTAAAATTACATGGCGTTGAGTTTGATTTTGTGATCTGAGTTAATGGACTGATGATCTTTGCCGTCAGCTGTGGCCATCCATTGTTAAAGCTGATTTTTATTTCTGCATCAAAGAATTGCTGTAGCTACAGAACCGGGGTGAATACTAAGACGTAGCCTGACGTGAACCTCTCTCCAAATATAACTATGTGTTGCGGTGACACGGACCACAAGAAACGTAATTAGTAGATTTGATCCTCTTCATTTTCAAATTTCTTCATTGACATTTATTTGCTCCATTACTATGTCTGACCTACATACAGGAATTAAACATAAGGAAACTCGGCACTTTGAGCTACAGTGCTACAGAAAATAACCCACACTGCCACCTAGGGGCGGGTGGTGTAAGTGCATAGCATCGCATGCAGTAATGGAGAAGTATAAATGCCAGAGAGGGCAGGAGGGCCGTGCCTGGCCTACGTGCGTAGCTTCTACGCAGAGTGATGCTTTCGGCACAGAAAATGTAGCACAGAAAAATTCATCAAAAAGGTTTCACGAAGACACGAAAAAATGCAGATTTCTTTTGAGAAGTCTGACTGGAGTCTGTGCTGTTTTAATGAACAAATTTCAGTTTTTCTTTAAATTTCATGATGTTTTTTTTCTTTTGTTGTTTTTAATTAGCAGCTAAGCTGTGATTCAGTTAAATATTTTAATTAACAGAAAAAAAGAAAATACGTGAAAAGAGAAATTACATAGCTGTTTGTCAACGTGAACATCTTGTTCCTGTCCACCATGCTGTTCAGGATCTCCGCCGTCTCATTGGTGTCCACGGTAACCAGATCGTCGTAGTTTTCTCTGCAGTAGCTCTGAGCTTCGTTCCAGTTCTTCGGCTCATAGATGAAATGGTAGAAACGTGTGAAGACAGAAGAGACGGAGCATAACGCTGCAGAGACGCACATGAACAAGACAGCTGACAAAAATCTACTTTGACTGGGAGCATTTCACTTAGATGAAGCTCTGGCTGAAATCTCCAAAGTCAAACAGTGAAGCAAAACTGCAGTAACATTTACTTAAAGTTCTTGCCCTGAAAACCTCGTCTTTGTGGGGATCGTAACATAAAAATGCTCACCTGAAACCGCCAGGAGGAACAGAACTTTCTTCATCTTTCCTTCTCTTCTCCTTCAGTCTGTGGCTGCAAATATTCAACTCCTCTCACTTTAGCACAAGCAAGCAAAATACTTTAATCAGCTATTTGCATCGTAGGCGACATGTTTATTCTGACATGTGCTGTCATTTAAAAACAATTAGAGTTGCAGCTTTAAATCACAAATGACTCATTTGACTCGAGGCTTCAGTGTCACCTGACGTCATCCTCAGAGCAAAGATCACCTGACAGCCATCTCCATCACGGGGAGACTTTTGTTTCCCATTATGAGCCCAGTTACAGAGGATTGCAATTATGTGCAGGAATCAAACAACTGGATTAGAGGCATGTCTTTATGACAAAGACCTGGATGACTGCTACGTTCCTAAACTCAGATACAGGCTCAAGCACTTCAGGAATATACTGTTGAGTCATTTAACTACTCTGGGTGGCATTACTTTGGCATCTGGAAGAAGTTATTTTGACCAGGATTTCCCTTTAAATCTCACATAAAACATGTTTCTAGAACTGGCTTTCAACTTCCCCTTCATTTTCAGAGTTGAAGCTATTCAGACAGGGTAGAAAATAACCATTAATATCCAGCAAAGTCTCCTTAGATCCTGCCACAGTTCTTCAGATCAGTCCCATGGGGGTAACAGGGTCAGTTATGGGAGATTTTACAGTTTGACAGGCAGAACATGACTTCCTCCTTTATTGGTACAGTATGTCCACCTGGAATAAATGCTTCAACCTCATCACTGTGGGAAGAGGGGGCATCATCAGGAACTTTCTGGAGCAATGACATGATAGTCCCAGTGCACCTGTTCCTTCTTACCTGGCTTCAAAATCTGTCCTTCCACTGGTGATAATATCAAGGCCACTAAAGCAGCAGATTTTATTTTTTTCCTTTGAGAGGCAAAGGAAGTCCTTCTGTGTTACCACACCAGTTTCCTTCCCTGTTTCCTCCTCTGCAGGTGTCTGGCTGCCACTGACGGGGTGTCTCCCATGGTTTATATAACAAATGCATATGAACAGGAACACAAAAGCACCAGTCCCTCTAGACAAATTGAATCAAATAATTTTTAATTAATTATAATGAAAACACATTGTTCAAGATAAGTTGTATCCTGATTTCTCAGATGAGATGAGGTTTAAGAAAGGACACAGAGAAAGTATGTTGGACGCAGGAGCAATGACTGAATCTAAAGCTCAAGGATTCAAACGCATGTATGGTAAAAAAAAAGAAAAAAGAGAGAGTGGCAGATTGGCCATCCAGCATATATCCAGCAGGGGGAAACAAACGATGTCTTTGTGCACAACATCCATCCATCCATTATCTATACCCGCTATGTCCTGTGCAGTTACTTGCTTATATGTCATTTATTATCATAGTACTTTGGTCGTGATGCTAACCCTCAAAAAAAAATTTTTTAAATTTAAAAAAAAATCCCAACCCGTCGAATCTGCACGATTTAGACAAGTCACCCAAAATGCTATGAAAGAAACAAGCTTGTTGCATCCCTGAAAGCTACTGGGGCAGTTTTTGGATAAATATCTTCCCATAATTCCAGAATTCCAGTCTGTCATGGACCTCATCCGTGGATTTGGTTATTTCACTGATGGAGAATTTATGACATAATGTCTTGACCCGCTCGCTTCAATGAGGGATGGAAAACTAAAACTAAGTTAATTTTACCCACAATTCTAGTTTGTTTCAGATAGGTTTGAATTGTTAAGTTTAGTTTTTCTTTAGTTTTCGTTTATTAAAAGTTTTAGTTTTTATTTTTTCCCCTGTTGGTTTTAGTTCTGTAATAACTCTGGTGCAGACTGAAGGCAGAAGGGAGTGGTTGATGGTCCGTCAGTCATCTCCCAGATACTGTTGGGATCTCCTCACTTCAGCTTTTAGCAGCACTTCATGCTCCGTCTGCATACAGCTGCTCTCTGCTTGACTCACAGCAAAGTTCTCACCATAAAGGTGGAATAAGAAAAATGTCTTGTGCATAAAGATTGCGCGTGAATTATTGGTTATAATCATGTCATATTGTTTGCTAAGCATCCTGCAGGGACATGTTGTATTCAGATCACCAGCCATCAAAGATAAACTTTGTTCCTGCATGTCTGTACTTGTATATCACTGCTTTTGCATGATAAATATAAATGCATTTGTGTGTTTCGTGTGCTGAACTGATGAACTATCAGGTGTCTAAGATAAATCCTGGGGACCGCCCCGAGGTACAGTGAGGTGGTGAAACTGTGTTCTTGTGAAATTGTTTTCTACAAATACTCTGTGTGAACCGAGAATAAATGAGACTTGCATATTGCAGCACTGT
>JBAMYA010042885.1:0-13931 GCA_037176975.1 Arrhamphus sclerolepis
ATAGGAAAAGTAAAATTAATTCAGTGATTTTTACAGTTACTTTGTCTTACATCTTTTCAGAAAATATGAACCCAAGATATTTTTTTTGACTCCATATAATTTGTTAAAATACATCAGTCTTTGGAGGCCTGCAACATTCTCCTCAATTGGGGCAGTAAAAATGTACACCTTTGCAATTTTACTTTTCCTATTTACTGCAATTAAAATTAATTCTTTTCTGTTTTTTGACACTGAAGATGTCAAATGATGTAGGGTTTCTGTTATTTCTATATCCTTTCCTTATATTCCTGAAAACATATGAAAGTGTGAAACAGCTTTTTGTTTCCATCTCACAAAGCTCCAAATGTTCTCCTTTGAGAACAAATCAGAACTGCATTCAGTCATGATTCTGGTTCTTCTGAAGACATCCCTTTTTAAAGTCTCAAGTGTAGTTTTTCATTGTTGAAAAATGGATGTGTGTCATCGTGAAGGCAGCATTTTGCACTATAATACTTTTCTGCCTTAATTACAGAAGTGTAAATGGCCTTCGCCAAGGCACTGATACAACCCCATAATCACCAGAGTCAGAATTTTATTTTTGTTGCTAATAACAGTCTGGATGCTGGGTGTGGGCTTCTTCCAAAAATGACTTGGGATACTGATTCATCTAGTGCTTGACAAAGTAATCCCTCGCTCATGTGCTTATATATGAACTACTGAATGACAGTTCTTGACGTAATGCTGTCTGAGGGATCAGAGATCGCCATTGTCCAGCTCAGTCTCGTTTCCTTATCCTTGAAATTGCTCCAAAATCCTTCAATCGTTTAAAACTGTGTACTATTGGGATAGAAAATAAAAACTTCCTTACAACCTTTCTTCTAAGAATATTACTTCTAAAATTTCCATGGCCTTGTCATGTGTTTATAGATAAAGTGGAGGCCCTCTATCCGGCTTTCAAGCTTCCTGGTAGTCATGTACCAAATCATGACCACAACCATGTGAGAAATATAACTGTTTGAAATTAAATAATCATTCAAATCATTAACATTGTCTTGTACGATATATACTCAATGTAAAATAAATGTGTGTATACCTCTGAGGAAATTTAACAGGTGAATGTGGTATAAAAGCATTTGAGTGGGTAACAAATCTAAGAAAGGGCTATAAAATAAGCACAGTCCATTTACCTTTACACTGTTGAAGGCCTGAAATGCAGAAGTAAATGTACCTCAATAAATCAAACGAAAACATGAACTGACAAAAGATGAAATATCTTGACCTCATACCATCTGCAAAGGAATAAAAATGAAAGTAAAAATATGTGTCTGAATCAATATATATTTTATTTGCATTTCCTAACTTGTCCCAAATGTTTTTGATCTGGGGGTTATACAATTACAGATGCACAGTTTCTATTTCATAGAAATTTGTTTTGTCATAATAAAACATTTACCTATAAATGCTCAAAACTACTCTGAGGGCCTTCTCTCTGTTGCTGGAAATCAAAAAAGGCAAGTAATTGTATTACGCCACTTTTGTATTTCTCCAAATAAAAAACTTTTTAGCCAGACTGGTTGTGTATCAAATTTCCCAAATCTCCTTCCTTCCTACAGAAAATGGTTGACTATCCAGTGCCGAGTATTCCATACGGTTTCTCCCAGTGGTTTTATTTATTTACATATTTATTTCCATTTTACCTTGAAGATTCTAGTGAAAGTGTAATAGAGGTTGCTGCCATGCTGCAGTCTTGTTTGTACTGAATCACTCCAGTAAGAGTCATCGCATAAAACCTACACTCGCTCCTGTTGCTATTGGTTTGGTACATTTGTGCACCAATAGAAATGTCTATCGATGGGAGGGGTAACAGACCTATTTCATGAGAGAGAATTTCGTGAACTGAATGAGTATGGCAGGCAGGCAATATTTTTTGGGGGGCCTTAATGGTATTATAAAATGTGAGCTTTAGGATCTTGTTTTCTTACAATGAAAAACATTTATATCTAAACATGCTTGCAAGTCTGTGCCTTTGTTGTTGTGTGAAAGATGTTTTTATCCATCCATTAACTAACCCAAGGAGGCAACCAGGAGGCATCCTTCAGCATGATCTTTCAGTCAATGTGGGGGAAAAAAATGGCAACTGACAAATGACAATCCGCTGGTTAACCCTGAATTAGATTTGAAAGGCTACAACACCTTGAATACACAGAACAGAATTAAAAGACAACTTTTGTGTTAGTACAGTTGGGTTACTATGATACTCAGTACTCAGTACCTCCTTAACAGAATCAGTGAATGAAAAGTCAGACTCTCTCGCTGACCTCAATAAAGTCATATCACAGTGTTACCAGTGTCACAGTGTTCTTCTTAATTTTTAAATTATACTTTTATTCTGCGCTCTTCATTTTTAATTTAATTAATTATTGATTATTTATATGTTTTATGGAATTATATTATTTGCCTCTTGTGATTTTATGTAGATGTAAAGCACTTGGAATTACCTTGTGTATGAATTGTGCTCTAGAAATAAACTTGCCTTACCAAATTTAATGCCAAAAACTGAAGAAAATATGTCCTAAAGGTCCAAGCTGAAATAAAAATTGCTTGACAACAAAAGCTGAGTAATTCTTTAAAATCTACTAAAGCTAACTGAGTGCAAATTTTTCCATCAGTTTCTTCCCACAATTCCCTGTTGCAAGGTCAAAAACCTGATTATTGACTTTAGTCTTATTAAGATGGCAGTATTGTGGTCCGCCTACACATTTTAAACCCATTGCATTTTAATGGGATTCAATATAAAAAATACAGTAACTCATTGATAGCAATATCAGCCTTTTCTGTTTCAACAAGAAGCTCTCTACACTTACTAAAACTTTGGGTCTGTTTTTCATACAAGCCTCAATGGGACTGCTTAACTGGGCCCATGACTAGGAGGCATCTGAGTCAAATATGATTTGACAAGGCCCAGAGGTCTGGGGTCAAGCCTCAGCAAGAAACATGTGTCCCTAGGAGAGACGTTCATGTTGAACCATCCAACATTCTCCGGTTTGTGCAGCAAATCCTAATGAGGCTCTTTCTCTGCAGGGGAACCAGGGCCCTGTCTACAAAGATTTGTCTGAAGAGCTACAAACCAAAAGGAAGATGCACTGATGCACACCAGTTAACATCTCTCACATACCCGGAAAAACAATGCCAGATGACAGGGGAGGCAGTCAAATGCTCTTCCTCGGGCCAGGGCCAAGGCCACGGTGATGGATTAAAAATATGCTCGCACAAAAACTAAAGAGTTTCAACTAAGCAGCTAATACAAGCTGAAATGTAATCAATGGACCATAGAAAATGATCTGTTTCTTAATTTACAGGCAGAAACTCTGGAAAACACATGTAGACTCAAAAATGTAAGTTACTGAGTTTGAGTCTTGAGGCAGCTGTGGATCAGCAGGTAGCATAGGGTAGAGTTTAAAATTCCTCATAATATCCAAGTGGAAAGGACCTTATGCAACCTAGACCAAACTCATTTCCACCATGGGCCACATCAGCATTATGATGGCCCTCAAAGGGCCACTAAGAGCTTTGTTTTTTCAGTCACAACCTTTGCTGTAAAATCACATATTTTTGGTGGTAAAAACAAAACAAAACAACCAAATCTTTGTCCCACCCAAAAAAAATCATGTCCTAAAAAAGCTTTTTTGTGTGTAAAATTGCAGATTTGGCAATATCACAACCTTGTCATAAAAAGTAAATTTATGTCATTTGTTATATAAAAATAAAATTCCTATGTAAATCATGACTTTTGTAGAATTGTATGTGTTGATTGTAAAAATCAAACTTTAATATGTAAAACTGTAACTTTTTAACTCAATATTGCAATTTCTTGGTGTAACATACTGACAATTGCACAACTGCAGAATTGTGAATTTCAATGTATGCTATGAAGTATACACTTTTATTTTAAGACAATCATACACCATTCAAGATCACACAGGAGCCACATAAAATTATGTGGTGGGCCAGATTCAGCCCGTGAGCCTTGAGTTTGGCATATGTGACCTAGACAGTATTTAAAAAGGTTGTATAAATGTGGACCATTTTCTTATGCATAACATACCACAGAATTTTAAAATTTCAAATTTGCATTTAAGCTATACAATACTGAAATGTTAACAATTGATGAAATGACAACTTGGACTGTCCAAAAGGTAAAAAGACCCCGAACTGTGGAATGGCCTCCATCTTCCACAAAAAGTACAAGAATGTCAAAAATCAAATATAAAGTTTCCATCTGTGGTTAATATTCCTGCAGACTCAATAAAGTCCAGCAGAACTTACTGAGAAGAGACACCAGGACGGAAAAGGTTCAACGTTCAAAGACATTCCCATGTTTCTGATCTCTCTTTGGGGTTAGTCCACCTGAACCGCATTAATTCATTTTCCTTTTCTGTGCCTCCAGACTTCACCTCAGGAAAACTGGAAAGCTACTGCATTGTAGCAAAGCTCCCGTCGCCATATATTACAATGATCCACTGTGACAACTGTATTGACCACAGTCAATACGGAGGGAGGAGGAGGAGGGAGGGTTACATAGTAGCAGTAATATGCAACACCTGTTCCTCTTCGGCATCCATCAGTATACCCAATATACAAACGGTGACAGCTGTGGTGCCAGTGGTGATATGGCGAGGCTCTATGCCTCTGTGATGCAAACGATAGCAATGGGGGTTGTTTCCCAGAGCACTTCTTCCCTCACAGGGACTTCTCCGGGTTGAATAACTGGAAGCGCAATGTCCAGAGCCTGTAATATTTCACATGTGTTTGTCCAAGTGCACCAGGCTCTATCAATTTCTCTAATCTAAAACCCCGGCACCAGAGAAGAGCCTATCAGGACATCTGCTTTCAATTATTAGGTAAATAAAGATGAAGATAGGAGCTGATGTGACCGACAGTCTTGTTAGATGCCGTGATGGTATCCATGCCTGTCTCTGCTGAGGCCTCATGCAAAAATTTGTAGAACATAACAAAAATAAAGCAACTACGGTATTAACATAAAATCTCTTCACTCAAAAGTGTCACATCAAAGGGCACAATGTGCACAAAAATGTTCCCTAATGGGTTTCTCATCAATAGATATAAAATTGAAGGATAAGGCAGATGGGACTAAACTATATCCTTATATCTTCTACATTAAAAAGAAAGCATGTGTGAGTAATGGAAAAAAACTAGTTAGTTGATAAATATAGAATCAGTCGTCAGTCATCTATTATTTTGGAAAGTAACGTAGTCATTCAGGCACCATTTTTAGACAAAAGCGAGAGAATGTGAAACCCAAGACATCTCATTTTCTCCGAAGTCATTTTTCCACTACAATTTGCAAGTTTTGAAACAAATGAGACAGTTGAGGTCACAAGAGGTGAAACGATTTCTCATACGAGTCAAGAAAGTCAACATTTTTTTCTTCAGTTACTAGTTTGTCATCACCATTAAATCTCTGCACGTCTTTCATTGACTAAACAACTGAGAAGAAAACTACAAGGTAAAACGAATAGCTCAGCTAGGTATTACAGTTTCAGTTTTTAGGCATTTTGACTTCTCTTTTTTCTTTTTTTTGTGTGTGTGTGTGTGTGGGGGGGTGGCATTTGATTACTAGGTCTTATTCTATGATCCGTTTTTCTTTATTTTGCTCTTTTCATTTTACTTTGTTAACATTGTTGAGTGTTAAGATTGTGTATAGCACTTTTTCAAGCTCAAAAGGTTAAAAATAACATTGTCATTGTACAGCTTGACCTCATGCTAAAACTTCCATGCACACTATCCATGTGAATTTATTATATCCATTATTGCAACACAATTTAAACCAGAACTTTAAATGCACCTTCTTTTTTTCCTGATTGTCTACCATTAATGCAGACTAAACTATTTGTGTTTTAGGTCACTTAGGACTACCAAAATTATTTTTTTATGACTTTCTTCATATGTTTCTTTAGTATTTCGTAGCATTGCCTTTAAACTGCGTGACTTGGATCAAGTGTTTTGGGTGTCCTTCCACAAGCTTCTCACAATAGTTTGCTGGAATTTTGGTCCATTCCTCCTGACAGAACTGAGTGGAACTGAATCATATATGAAGACCGACCTACTCAGCTCTGTCCATTATTTTCTAAACGACTGAGATCAGGGCTTTGTGGAAGACACTCCAAAACATTATGATTAAAGTCATTGTCTGTTTGGAAGATCCATTTGTATCCAAGTTTTAACTTCCTGGTTCATGTCTTGAGTTGATGCTTCGATATTTCTAGATAATATTCTTCCCTCATGATGCTATCTATTTTGTGAAGCAGCAAAACACCCCCACAACATGATGTTGCCACCCCAGTACTTCACAACTTTGTTCACAGGCTTGCAAGTTTCCTCCTTGTTTTCCACAAATGCAACGTTTGTCATTATGACCAAACAGTTCAATTTTAGTTTCATCAGACTTCAGGACATGTCTATACAAATTAAAGCGATGCAGAACATGTTTTCAATTTTGCTGGCATGCTGGGCACAATAGTTTTTACGACAGTGACCTTTCTACGCTTAAATGTGTTTGTAGAGGCCAATTAATAGAAGCTGGAAGAATGGCAACCTGAGGAACCTTAAAATGCCAACTGTATAATAATCAGTTTTTTACCCAAATATCAATGTATAATTGCGTGACAAGAGTGACAAGCAAAATAGAGATGTTTTTGCAACGGCAGTCAGTGATACATCCTTGGATTTCCACAGCATTCTTGCTGACAAAATTTCCAACCTATAAGTGCTGTGAAGTTGTAAACAAACATGTTTACAGGCATTTCAGTGTGGATGAACATTTTTAGGATGAAAGTCCGCTGAGATTTATGCTCGTTTTGCTCAGTCACTCTCATTGTCTCTTTCTAATGTCTTGTCATTACTTTCTTTGGTTTCCTAGTCACCACTGCCTTGATGTTTTTGTGCAAAACATGTAAAATTGAACCAGCTCTGTGAGTTTGCCTGAATTTATGGTAGATATGTGAGGAATTGGTATAAAATTATATGCAGCAATCACAACAGTTTGCCATCCTGGGATTCAGAAGTTGCTTTGTTGGTTTCTGCAGACATCAGGCCTGTATGGGTTTGAGAGATCAATAGCAATAATAAAAAAAAAAACAATAATCAAATGTTCTGTTGTAAGACAACTGAAACTGGTATTTTATGACGATAAAGTTATTTTGTTCTGCTTTGAGGTCTTTTTCCCTATGTGGATTTGCAAATTTGCCTTTTTTCAATGTTGCTTTTGGAGAAGTCTCTGACAGACAAGTGAGAACATACAAACTCCACAAAGATGGAGAATTTTAACCTGGAACCTTTTTTCTCTGATTGGTAACAACTGACATCAGAACAAGCAAACCATGAACCAAAAGGTCCAACTATGATGCTCTCAGTGATTCAACAGATACTTTGAAAACACTGAGCCTCTCAGTTCTACACACAAACACTCTTAATTTGCTTTTTGCTGCCATTCACACTCACTGTGGGTCAAGCTGAAAACATTTTCTTCTTCTTTTCCTCCATGTATCCATTAAAAGTGTGGATCATGATGTATTACTTGAGCGAATAGAGGACTGGTTTGGACTTTCTGGTGCAGTACTGGATTGGTTTGAGTCTTAAAGGACAGGGATTAATTTGTGTGAATAGGCAACCTACAAAAATGACATGCGGGGTTCCCCAAGGCGCCGTCTTGGGACCTCTCCTGTTTAACATCTATATGCTTCCAACCATCTCACATTATAATAAACAACAAGATAAGTTACTATAACTATGCAGATGACACAGCTTTAAAGTACAATATCACAAGGCGACCCCATGAACCCATACGAGCACTGAGTCGATGTATAGAACAAATCAAATACTTCTGTTAGTTTATAAAATCTTTCTTATGATGTCAAGTGCTTTGAGTGAAATGTGCTATACAAATAAACTTGCCTTGTATAATATTTAATTCACATAAAATATTTTCAAGATTGTAGAAAAAAAAAGATAGTGGTTCATATGCTACCTTTATTCAGCACTAATTCAAATTTCCTATTCTTACTTTTGGATAATTTATGTATTCTTTAAAAAAAACACTGTATATAATTCAATCTTTTTAGGTTTTCTAGGTCACCAAACTGGCTGGTATGGCCCATTTAATATTCTTAAAGAGACGTCTGTCTGTGGGAACAGACTGACATAACAATATTAGTCTCATAAATATCAATCACCACAGTAGCGAGTCAAAGGGTTTTTTCTCTCCAGGCCTTGGACATCTCAATCTCCCATGGATCAGTCCGGCCCATAGCCAACCTGTCAGCACCAAAACACGCAAATCCATGCTGTGTAGCAGCTTCTAGTCTCCACAGATGCAGACTGAGATTAGGTCTGTTGGTGCCACAGGGGTCCAACAAGATCCTCCAGTGTCTCCATCCTTCAGCTCCACATCAAAGAACAGTTTGAATTATGGACAGCAAGTGTGTAGCCATGTCTCCGGTGGCACCCAGCTTACAGCACGGTTAACCCCGAGGAGAAAAGGCAGAGGATACAACTCACCAAAGGGCTGGGTAAATTACAATACCAGCAACTGCAGATCAGCAAGAGGACGAAAGGTCACTCAAAGTTGTCAGAGTAATTGATAGCTCAATTCCTCAACTGCAACTCGAGTCTGAGGAAACATACACAAAAGCTATAGGTTCAACCTCTGTCATTTGTATTATCAGAGTGTAAGTGTAAAATTAAATCATAAATTAATTAGATGTCTGTGTGTCATCCTTGGACTGTCGTAACTAACTGGTGGTCTTTTATCGCGTTTCAAACGAGCACCTTCCCCAGATATAAAGGTAAATGAAACAGATGATTCAAGTCATTCTTAATCATACAAACAAATCATATAAGTCATACATGATAACATAGCTCCCAAAACAAAATAGGAAGAGCTCAGCTTTAAGCCTATAAAGAACATTCTCCACATACTAGTGTGTATCAAGCAACAATGTGAATTTGAAGATATTTAGATTCTTAGAGGCGTGAGGGGGATAAAATAAAATAGATTTCCAGGGAAAGAAACTACTGGGAAAAAAGAGGGAAAATAAATTAAATAACTGTGTACATCCCATTTTGAGGAAGTCTTCTTCAAACTGTCTGTTGGACAGTTTGAAGAACTGCTGGGACAGCTAGCATCTGGTTTAAACAAAGAGTGACTGGAGCAGTGACTAACCATACGCTGGAGGTATGAGCATGCATTCTTTCTGCAATATTTAAACGTCCTATCAGTTTGTAAGCAGCTTGCAATGCTTTCATTAATTTTCTAGGACATGATGTATATGGGTGGAACCAGAATTTTTAGAAAAATATCAATCTCTCATCACTCATCAAAATAACTAAAATGCTTTATCATAATAACTAAAATGCATTATTAACCAGAGAAATATCATTGTTCATGTTACATTGACTTGATTAAAAAGAATTAACATGCAAATGAACCACGTGAAAAAAAACATTAACCGTTATAAAAGGGCCTTTATGATCACCTGAACTTTCTGCAGCCCAGCTAACTTTTAGTAAAACCTCTACTTGATTCATGTAATTGCAAGTCTCTGACAAATAAAAATAGTTTGTTACCAGTAGAATGTTGCACAAAAAGGCAAACGCAGTTGGCTTCCAAGAAAACAAGGATTCATTATATTAAGCAGACAGTTTTATCCAAAATACTTACAACAGCAGAATTAGAATCAAGCCACAATAGCATAGTAAAGTTACAAAGTCTGTGCAGTTCAGTCAGTATTCGGTGAATGCATTGTATATTATATCTGTCACATTGCCTTTATTTTGTTGCCTCATTAATTCTAATACATACCTGTAGTTGCTGAGATAGACTCATTTTTTAAAATGGATGTCATTTGTACATGAATCTCAAAAACAAGCCTCATCATGAAGGGGTTAAAAGAAATTCGTGCAACTTATCAGACGCATTCTTTTCTAAATTTCTTCCTTTGTGAGGATATCACTATCTGAATCCCTCACAGTCAAGTCTACCATTTAAAGCCTCCTTTTTCCGATAATTTCCAATGCTTTCAGCCTGTTGGTACATTACCTCACTTTCCTTTACCATCACTGCTCAGGGAACATTTCCCTCATCTAAAAGCCAACACTTACAATCTGGCAAGATTACAGCGTATTATCAGCAGTTGGACAAATGACTATTCAGACCAAACCATTAAAGCTCAGATGACATATGGGATTCATTTTGCAGCCATGAAGACAAATACCGCTGTTGTCAGCTGAGGGTAATGATGGGATAAAACGAAAAAGAAAACCCGAAGAGTGCAGCGCAGATGCTGATGCTGAAAATAGCACTTCTGTTAACTGATACTGGAAAATAATTAACAGTCAAAGAGGAAACTGATTGTTGCAGACAAAGCAAGTCAGTTCAATGCAAAAATCATAAATGCTTAAAACAATTAAAAATAAAAATAAACCCTCTCAATTCAGCATAAACTTTGATGAAATAGTTATACAAAGATAGCATCATGACTGATTTAGAAACAGGAAGATTGGCTTACGACAATGCTATGGAGATAAGTTGCCCAGATGCAGGCAGGCGGAGGCCAGAATGAGATGGCAAGCAGCTGTTGAAGCCAGCTGTTTGGGCCAGTTGTTCATAATGACGGGGGGAGAGGACAGGATGGAGAGATTCAAAGACATTTAGAAAGAGGTGGGAGTTGATAGAGCGGTGAATGGAACTGAACAGAACAAACATAGAACTGGTTTGAAGATCAATTTGCCACATTTTACAAAAACTGAAATAGTTTGTTGTGACAACACTTCAATGATAGCTAAAATTACATTAATATTTCATCCACATAATCATCTCTGGGTTTTAACTTCATTTATCTCAGAAACGGCTTCTTAGTCCCTATTGTTGTTACACTTCATCTAAAAATCAAAGAAAGAAAAGTAGCTACTGAAGTATACATGGAGCTCAGCTAACTGACAAAAAGGGCTCTCTTGAACAATTTTTCTAAGAAACAAATTATTGTAAGTAATATGTGCTCAAGCAACATTCACATGCTGATGGAGTTTCCTTTTTTTCTTTTTTTGAGGATAATCACATCAATAAAGTCTCACAAGAATTCCCAACTACAATGAACTCCAAAATTGATGGGGGGAAAACAGGCAGGCTAAGGACGACCTCTAGTGGATTTTTATGAAGCATGCAAGCATTTACAGAAGGAGACAAAGTTTACGGGGAGAGAAAAAGCACAACTTCAGGTCTTCCACATACAATCTCCACAATTCTCAGCTGCTTCCCATTCAAATCCACTCAGTCTGCATCACCTTGCAGCGATTATGCACTGAAACATTCTTAGAATGCTTGAGGATATGCTTTATATGTGTTACATGTCAAGATTAAAGGATGAATCTGTGTTCAAAAGAATGTGTGTTATATGCTTACTGTAAGTTCTTGGGAGGAGATCTCTATTTTTATTTCCTCTTGCCAAAGCCAGTGAATCAATGTCACCTGGTTGCCTATAAAAAAAACCGAGGAGAAAAAGAATTAATAAGTTACTTAAAAGGCTTAATTCCACAAAAAGGGTCCATATTTATCTATTTAATCCTCTATGAAATTCCCCACTGTCTTGTGACTGAGGTCACGTAGACTTCTAGTCCAATTTTATATAACATTTTTCACTGCTGTCATGAACAACCATCTATACTGACGTCTAAAACATCCTCGTGCATTCTCTTACCAGATTAACCAGTAAGGACATTTTATCTTGGATAAACTTCACAGGAAACTCCAATCGCTCTGAACCTTCATTTCCCAGACTCTTCCTCAGTGAAATTCTAATTTACTATATTAACATTAATTATTGGTGGTTTCATATAAAGAAAGTTGACCCGTTTTCTTGGTTCACAAATGTTTCACTTCTCTTTTGAAAGCTTTATTCAAGCTCTGACTGGTGGAGCATTTAAAAGTTTTAAAATGTGTGATGAGACATTTTTGTGAGTTGTTGAAGTCATATGTGACAAAAGAACTCAAACTGCTTGAGGAGAGTCAAGGCTGCACATCCTCTCGTTAGTTGAGTTATTCTAATTGAACAGATGGTTTATTTGACTCCTCTCACAAACCATCTCTCTAGTCTGTTCAGAATGTGGACCACTGACCTCTGAGGAGCTGGCTCACGTTTTGGGTCATGCATATGTGGATATAAAGGTCTCTGCATCCCTTGTTGTACTGGACAGGATCTACAACACAGCTCAGTCTGTGTTGGGTTGTTTTATGCTCGCGGTGAGGCAGTTTCAATCTGAATGTGCTGTTTGTTTAAGAGCAGATTTTTTATATATTTTTTAAAGTGCTTGTAATGATAAAATACAAACAAAATAGGCAAAAAAAAATTACAAAAATACACATTTGCTTCAGCCCATTCCTTTTTTGGTTATGTATTTCAACTAGGTCTATTGTGTTTGTTTGTTGTTTTGTTGTTTGTTCGTTGTTGTTGTTTTTTTCTAACAGATTGTCTTTTAAAATGACCAAATAAACAGTTATCTATCTATAATTTGAACTATAATTTTAATATTTCTAAGCTAAAAGAACATCAAAAACAATAATAGCCCCTCTCATAGGTTTCATGAGAGGGGTACGGATTAATAAAATAATGTTTTGAACAAAGATAAATGCATGGTTTGGACTAAATGACAATTTCAAACTACCACCACCACATGAAACCCTCCAAAGACATGAGCTGAGCCACACAAAGCTGTTTAGTTTGTTTGTTTGTTTTTCAGCAAGTTTTCTTGAACAATACAGACACAGCAAAGATGACTGGCAGAATGATACTTTCGAAACGGAATCCAGCTGTTCTGATCCAGCTGTGCATACGCAACTCTCAGCGCCTGACGTTCATTGTTGTTGTTTTTCAATACCACACTATTTACGCACAATAGTTAAAGCACCTTGGGTGCTAAATCCAAAGACTTCTCGACCATATAAAGTCGACACTAACGTGTTATATTGTGTCCACGAGCAGCCAAAACATGACGTTATCAGCGTGGCGTCGGCCTCATGTCAGATCACAGCTGACCCTCGGTCAGTTGAAGCTAGCGTCAACTACTCTGAAGCCACTGGTGAAACTCTAACACCCCAAATCCAGGCGAGCTGGCTCCTCGTCCCGAAAAAAACACTCGGGAGTCTCTACTCCATTTTTTCCATTAAAAGCGGCACTCGGCTCACGTTTGGCCCCATCACGCTAAGCTAAGTTTACGTTAGCAGACTAGCCAGCTAACGTCGCTGACCAGAACAGCTGGCTGAACAACGGAGGCTCTCCTCCTCCTCTTATTCTTCCTCCTCTCCTTCCTCCCCAGAGCTCAATACTCACACGGACAGAGCTGCTCGGTACGGAGACGTCAGCGCCAACGACTGATGAGAAAAGTATCCCCGTTGCTCCACAGAAGTTTCTACCGGATGCTGAAGTCTTCACCGTCCAAGCATCAAAACCCTGCTGGTGGGCAGCTGGAGGACTGAAGGGAACTACGTCAGCGTCTTATCACCTGCTGATCAGTGTACGGCTTAGATAGTACACTATCCTTTTTCCCTCTTTTTTATCATATAGGTACGTCTTTTGTGCCCGTATTTGTCCTTTGCATTTACTTGTTTTTTCACTGACCTGTTTTGTTTTACTGTTCTTTTTTTTTCCGTAATTGTCTTAATTTCTTGCTTTTTTTCTTGAGTGTAACATACTCCTTTTGTGAAGGATTCTCTTAGTTTTCTTTTCTTTCCTTTTTAAAAAATTTATTTTATTTTCAAGTTTTCACTTTGAAAAGACATACATAACACAAAGTAAAAAAAAAAAAACAAGAAATCCCCTGCTTCAAGAAAGAAAGAAAGAACTTTGAGAGACCTATTTAAAAGGAGTAGGTAATACTGG